>VYYJ01002663.1:0-20188 GCA_021029165.1 Cyphoderus albinus | reverse complement strand
ATGTTTAGTGAAGGTTTCGTTAAGATGACAAGAAAAAATGGAAAGACTTTTCTTAATGATTTATTTTTCTTTTGGTTTTACTTTTAATATACAGTTTGTATTGAATAAATAGGAGACATCGAACGATTATTAATATTATCAATAATTATTGTATTACTTGCGGTTAATCTTTAAATATAGTGTAATATTACAATTATTACTATTGAAAGCGTTACCAGATTGACTTATGGCATGGATTATCCTTAAAGAACTTGCTAAATAGAATCTCTCTCTTGGCCAAATCTCGTCTTCCTTTGCAACTAGCTCTAGTCAAGAACTCATCGTGTCCATCTATATGATCGTGAACAGAATTGCAATGCCTTGCCTTGACGAATGTCAAAGGGATTTGGTGTTTACTCCAAGGCTCCAGTCCTTTGGTGAGTGCCTCACAATAACACTCAGAACAAAGCGACAGATGAGTCATTACGTACTTTGAATCGGTGATCGGGTCTCTGTTGTTAATCATCTTCCGCTTTTCCTTGGTTTGATAGTAGTCCGATTCGAAAAGTTTAACTCCACAGTTCATGCAGCTATCGCATCCGTTTGGCATGCAGACCAGACGAACCCTTGGGATCAGAATACCTTCCGGTGAAGTTACTTGGAATGATTGCTTCCGGTTTACGTCTACTTTGGCAATTTCATAGCTTCCAACTCCAGCCGTTTCATTTAACTTGGATCGTTCAAACCGATTGCGATTAAGATTCATTCCGAAAGCAGAACCAGTCTGACAAGGTCTCTTCTTCCGTTCTTTGTCTGTTAAAGGTTCTGATTCAAAAAGTTTAACTCCACAGTTCATGCAGCTATCGCATCCGTTTGGCATGCAGACCAGACGAACCCTTGGGATCAGAATACCTTCCGGTGAAGTTACTTGGAAAGATTGCTTCCGGTTTACGTCTACTTCGGCAATTTCATAGGTTCCAACTCCAGCCGTTTCATTTAACTTGGACCGTTCAAACCGATTGCGACTAAGACACATTCCGAAAGCAGAACCAGTCTGACAAGGTCTCTTCTTCCGTTCTTTGTCTGTTAAAGGATTCATAACTATTATTTTGGACATGGGCCCGGCCTTCGAACCCAATTCCCTTTTCTGCACTTTGGTCGCCTTGTCCAAAGCTTCATTTTCGCGTTGGATAATTTCTTCTTGAATGGATTGTTTTTCCTCAAGTTGTTCATACATTTTCACAAACTCCTTCCACTTTGTTCTTTTAACCTTCTCATTTCTCTGTACTGGTGGCGGAACAAGTTGCGACTGGTAAACATTTGGTGCAGGCATCTCTTCGAAAACATTGTGTGGAAAGCGGGCAGCCTTCAAACCGCCGATTCCATAACCCAAAGTACTGACAGGTTTATTCAAGTGATTGTTAGAAGGAACGTAATTGCATTTAGCTCCTTCCGGATCCGCTGGGCCAAAAACGAGTGAGAACTTACTGAAACCTGGATCTTCCGGATAATATTCGCGAGGACATCCGGACATAAATGCAATTTTCGGCTTCCTTCGGTCAACTGGAGTTAATAGAAATGATATTGTTATTTTAAGCAAGAGGTTTTTGAGTACAAATTCCAGCAAATTCAATTATTAAAACCGTTGATTAACTTACGTTTAATACTAATCTCAAATGGCCAGTGAGGATCCTCATCTCCCTCTTCCACTTTCTTGTGTTTACGACCCATTATGAATTCCGGGCAGTCTTCTTTGTTCTCTATGAAAATCTATCTACAAACCTTTTGACCCCGACAAAGCGTCTAGACGTCAGACTCAATCTTTCATCTAAAACTTTATTGTAAATTCCACCTGCAAAGAAACCATCTGCCTTTGTGAAATCAAATTGACGTTCAACCGATTATAATTGGTTTATGTCTTTTGCACGAAAAGTTCAAAGTGTACATTATTTAAAACAATTATTTTTTGACTCCACAGTTTTCTCTGGCAACTAGAAATGTCTGCTTCGCTCTGACATCGTAACGAGACTGATGGAATCAATGGCGCAAATCAAAATACGCATGCATGTAATTGTATTGTGGAATTATCGTTAACAAATTGATTTTTAGCAGTTCACACTGGCGCACAAAGGAAAAGTGCGGCACATTTGCACATTGTTAATTTCCCATTTTAGGACTGGTTGTATCTGCGTCAAGAAATCAAACTTAAGGCCTTAGAATATCGACATTATTACTTTAATTTTCTGCGCCTAGCAGTGATATACCTTAATTAGAAGTTTTAGAAATAAATTGAAAGCCCAGCACACATATCCATATAAAACTGTGCTCAACTCTGATTGTGTATTAAAATATATAAAGTATTATTTGCTTTAACAAGGTCTTCGTTATGTTGTTAAATAAATACTACACAACAAACTTATATACCTTTCATGCTCAGCCAACTTTATTTTATGCGATTTCTTTTCAGTTTATCTTTTGTGAGGATAATAATGACTAGAGGGATAGCCTTTGTGAAACATTTGGCAGAAACTACTTTCATTGGTTTTACTGTTATCAAACACGCAAAGTTATTTTCATGTGATGGCAAAATCAAACATTCAAATTTGAAAAGTATCGTGGTAAAATCAAATCTGTTTCCCCATTCAAAGTTTATACCGTTGTAATAATACTAATTGAAATACGAATTTTTACATCATTGGTGAATATTATTTATTTATTGGAAGAGTAACTATTTTAGTTTATATAAATAATCCAGTAATATGAATTTTGAGCTAAATACACTTGTACATATATTACATGTTGAGTGGTAGGAGTAGGAGAAAGTAGATTTCTTTAACATAATTTTAAAAAACACAGAAAACCTTCACATGCTCAAACAAAATAAAGCTCTTGAATGTAGGCGTAAGATTTTAGTGTAAGTTTTGCAAAAAAAGTCAATTTCGTTTAGCGTTTCCTACATAATGCAAGGACTTAATTTAAAAAAGTGAGAACATTACTTTCAACTGTTTAAAAACTTGGAATGCCCACTACTACTACATATTTATTATAACATCATAAAAATAACTTACAGTTTTAATTGTAAAATTATCTTTATTTACTGAGTTAATTTGTGGCGCCTACAAGCTACTATAGCCTAAACAATTTTTTCCCGAAGATTTCATTGCATGGAGTTCACTCACACTCAGCATTGTCATAAAGTCAAATGTTCAACAGCCCAACTCCAGCTTGTGCATTGTCATGAGTCACCCTCCGCAATGAAACATGAAGATTGACTACCCCATCTGTTGCCACTCTAAGAAATCGTCTTCTTGAGCAACAAGAATGTGAGCCTCAAGAAATGTGGTGCAAGAAACAACGCATCTATCTATAAGCGTTCTTGCTTTTCTTGAATCTTCTTTCGATAAACCTTTCGCAAACGCCAAGTTACTACAAATTGTCAGTTATACAAATAATTTACAGCAGTTGTAATAATTTAGGATAGTTGAAAATTTAAAAATATATAAATCTTATGCTGAACCAATTCATTCCTATTGCCGCTAAATCGTTACTTGTTACTTGATACAAAACGTTGGTTTACTTGCTATTAGATACAAATACTTTGTTATTAGATAACTGACATCGATTTTAGATGACTTTCAAGAATATTTTCTGAAAATTGTTGAGTCAACTCTTCACTAACTTCCAATGCGTTGTATGAGTGAACAAAAACTACAATCTGAGTTCCTTTTAGTCATCATGCTGATTTAACATTTATAACACCAAACATCACCATACATCTTCTAAAGAAAGAAGAGCATTTTTATAAAACCCCACAATTAATACATATAAAAAATTCTGAAGCACTTCATCATCTTCAACTGAACATCCAAAGACTGGAAAATCCAACACGTCGCAAAAATAGTTGCTTTTAAGGTAGTCACGCTGAAAATAGAATGAATAAAAATGGACAGTCATTGTGTTCTGTGTAAACCGAAAACAAAGAGGCGAAAGGAAAAAAAAGCGAAGTGATGATGAATAGGCAGCATTTTTCTGCTTCGTCAACAACAACAAAACATTACATAAATAAACGGAAGGCGAACAAAAAAATTAAACTGACTGAGCTGGACAATAACAATAGGTTAACATTCCAGCTAGTAAAGAGGAACTAATAAACCAACAATGCTCATTTTTTGCTCCAATGGACCAATCTATGTACCTGCTGACTTTGCTGTATGCACATGCTGAGAATGAATATCCGATGTTATTGACTAAGGAGATGGTGTTGATAATAATATTGAGTCAGGTGCGAAAGAATAGAAAATCAAATCAAGCATCTCGAAAAAAAAGAAGCTAAAAAAGCGCTTCTGTTTTGCTGCTGTGAAAGCTCATCACACACTTTTACCAATATCGACAGATCAGCATGAGAGGTTTTTTCCTGGAGGATCTGATGAGAATTTTTGTTGTGCTTGGACTATTTTCATCAGCAGCACCATTACCATTTCATTATTGTATGCGTGCACATAACGGCAACGAAGGGAAGGAGAGATGAAAGATGGAAATAAAGATTTGATTTCTCTTTTCTCACCTGTCATTTTAAATTGACCGGATTTCATGCGGCCTTTGTTGTTCCCTCATGCTAATGTTGTTGCTGTTGTTGTAAGATGTTTAGGAAATACATAATAATAAGTAATAGTATCCTGCTGATTTCAGAACAATGGCCTATTTTACTTCTCATCATCATCACCGTAAAATATGGCAGTATTGTAACAAAGCAGTAGCTGTGAAGAGAAGATTCTCCGTTTTCTTCATCTTCGCATCGACTACAAAGAAAATAAAGTGACAAGTAGTCCACCGGGGGATTTCTCAAAAGATTGAGCAGTTGAGAAGCATGCCATGCCATGTTGAGTTTATTTTCTGATACTGAATGAGGTTGTTGGGTCTTTTCATTTTGAAGCATATACTTTTTCTGGTTTCTTTTTACAGGGATTTTCAGGGCAGAAAATAAAATTACATAAACAAGGAAGAAGAAAAAGACGGTTTGATGATGCTTCGGAAAAGTTCATTTTTCCTAGCACAAATTTCTTTCTTTTATATCAGATCTAATGCTGCTTGTCTGCATCTTTTATCTCATTCTCAGAAAACCGAATGTTTACTAGTACGAGTAGTGGGGTAACACTGTGGAGACAGACTGAAAAAAGTGAATCTGGAGCGGGGTGGTTTTTACGTAATAATAAATGGACAAAGAAAGATTATTACATTAGGCTCAAACTGACACAATGGTTTTGTTCCTTTTTCAAATTGTCAAATTTTGTTGCGTTGCATCTATTTTCCTGCTTCAGTAGATGCATGCATGCATTCATTTCATGTACTGCACCCCACCAGTCCATGTCTTGTCTCTTTGATGATATCCTAAAACTGATCGGGTGGCTCAAATTGGAACGATGTAAGTAGACTACAAAAGGTTTGCTTCCATTATCATTACCATCGTCTCATCATTATCAACAAAAGAGGTTCAACCCGGAGGGACCAAAGTCAGCGAAGGAAAGCCAGAGTGTGTAGGAAATTTATAAAATGGATGCACCCAAACTGCATCCACTTGAGGGATAATCGAATACACCTATTATCTAGAAAAATTGAAAACTTGCAGATTTTTAGAAGGGAATTTGATGTAACACGTTGGGCTCCCGGCAAACAAAATATTTATTTCCCCTTTGATGTTTTTATTTCAATTTTAGTACAAAAACGAGAAAAGGGTTTCTTGTAAATAATGTACACTTTCGGACATCTTCCTTCCGACTATTTTCATGTAATATATATTTTTCGGAAATTATTTTCTGGAGAAAGCAGGGTTACTCAGCACAGTAAAGTAATCATGATGTTCTGCTTCTCTCTTGAGTTTGCTTCATTATTTCTGATTTCTCTTTGAGTTGTAATAAAATCATGGCCCGTTTCGGAACAAAATACCCGTATTCATTCTTTTTTCTTACATAAAAGAGCCTAATAAATCTTCCCCATTCAGAAATACAATATACCATTATTATTTATTCATATTATTTAAATAAAAAACAAGGTTTCAAAAAGGGTCCACTTTTGCTGATTGACAGTTTGTGCTTGTGCACATCAATAATTAATTAGATTTGTGAGACGTGCGATCCTTTTGCTTGAAGCGGTTCAAAAAAGCCTTTTGAATTCTATAATGAATGACTTTGCCCTACGGCACAGAAAACTGCAATAATCCAAATAAATAAGTAGCATCATGATTACTCAACAACAATGAGAACTTTGTGTCCAATAATTCAATCTACTGTCAATTCCTATTCCTAGTTTTGTACTTTTACATTTGGTTAGAAGGAAAGGGAAAATAGATCGTGTTTTGAATTTTACTTGATTTATACACTTACATTTATTCCAGTAAAAATGTTTAGGAACATTTCTCTGCCAATCGATTTGTAGTTTCATGATAAAAATAAGAATTAGTGTTGAATATTTCAAAACTAGAGACACAGGACAAATACTGTAAACAAATCGTGATAGATTTAAATATTAAAATAAAATATCTCCAACATAATGAATCATACATGTAACAGCTTACACTTTAAAAACACAATGGTGACTTCTTAATAGATTCATTTTTTTCTCTGCAACTTATATTACTTTAAATTCGAAGTAAAAATGTAAATAAACAGGTTCCTTCCTATACGTGTAGAGAAGCAAAGTTGCAGTTGAATTGAAGGAAATACTTTTCATATTCAACAAAGATTGTCATCTTTGATAATTAGCAATGCTGTTCTATTGTTGCTGCATCATAATAAACCGCATTTCGTTGCTCCCTACAAATGAAGCTTTAGAAGAACTTGCACAGAGCAGCAGTACTGTATATAATCAATGTTTAGGACACGAGAAGCAATTACTGGGATTTGTGCACATTTTGTTTTTATTGAACATGTCAGTTAAGTGTGCAGATCACATTGCTTGAGCTAGCCTTGAGCAGTGAACTTTCTCTGCCTTCTCGATCACCCTTTCGTCGTATTAATTAATGCCATGATTCGCGACCCACACTACATTTGCACCGTTGTTTCTATTGTACGTTAATTGGACACCTGACACTTCAGTAGAAGTTCTGCTACGATTTTAATAGTTAATAAAAGACATGTTTATTTTATTATATAATGTTAAAGGTATTTAACTACTTACACTCGGGTAAGTTGCTAATTTGCATGACGTTGACAGTTATTAAATGTTTATGCCACGTGAAATAACCCTTCTACGAGATTGCGTGCAAGATATCAAGTAAACAAGTTCGCAATTGAGCTTTGCTAGTGCTAGCAGTGGTAGTCGGTTGTGATAAATTACCACGCGCTTGGTATTTCATTCAAGTGGTAATGTTTGATTGCAACTGTATGGTACCTACACGAATTTTAATTAAGCAGACATAATGCAAATGGCCGCTACTTTTATTCAGATCAGTATTTTTCTGATGACACTTGCCGTGTACTGTAAGTTATGTGGTCAGTTTATTTATTGTTACTCTTGTGTTCTTGGTTAATTTAATTCAATTGTTATTGTAATTTTTCAGTTACCTGTTATTTCAAAGGTCTTCTGGTTCTCTATTTTTTGATTCATTCAAAAATGCGCCGTTATATAAGATCTCAAATTAGATAATAATTTGGCCATTGAGGACAGTCAACCCCAGAATTTTATTTCCTTTTTTAAACAACTGCAACATATAAAAATTCCTTGACACCTCCTTCCTCATTTCCCCATGTACCTACGTGACGCTAATGCACCAGAAACATTATGACTTCTGAGTTCTGACCAAAATGCTTTTAACTTCTCTTCTTCTTCATCCTCCTCAGTCTCCTGACAGACTTCCGGTGTATGACTACCTGAAAGTCTGCCTGAACACGTGTATAGGGATGCAGAGATAAAAAGTATTTTAACTTCAAAACAGTTAGTTAGTGTCTAGGTGAACTTAGAGGCCACCGCATGTAGAATTTCCGTTAAAAACAAAATCAAAAATTACAAAGCCTTTCAATTTTTTGCCTTGTAGCCAGTGCCTTTTATATCATAGTATAAACAAATGTCACTGTTAAGGACAATGACGCAAGTTAGTGGAACAGCATACACGCCTTATTTGGTGGTGATTTTAATTGGATTCTTAACGTTTAGCTCAAGTGTCGCATATTTGTCACCCTTCTTGGATAGACCTCGGAGTAAGTTAAGTTGAAATTAAAATACTTTACACGTTAAACTTGAATTTAAACTTTTTTGTTATTTCTGCATTTTATTAAGTCACCGGTCCTGATAACATGTATGACAGAGTGAAAATTGATGGTCAAGCCGTTGAGCACTGGAGGCATACAGAAGGGGACTCAGCACTGTTTAGGTGTATCACAGATTTGAATGACTATCCAATCATTTCTTGGAGCAGGAACGGAAGGGTATGAGTCCTTTGATTGTTTCTCAAGTAAACGTGCATAGTTCTTCAACTAGTTGAATTTGTTTCGCTTGAACTGTAGCCTGTGCCGAAAGGAATGCGAGTGTATGAGCTGATCAACAAAGGAAACAGTTTCCTAGAGATTCCTCGCGTGTCCCTCAAAGACCAAGGAAATTACACTTGTTCTGTTAGTCACGAGTTTGGCTACGCGAAGAAGATGTACCGGCTATGTGTTATCAGTATGAAAATGTTATAAACTAGCTTTAGAATTGGATCTAAATGTTTCTTGTTCATGTCTATTCAAATCTTTGTTTGATGTTCAGAGCCCGGAGTCAGGGAAGATTGTCCAAGATGGTGGTACAATTGGAACTATTAATTATTCCGTAATTTTGCTTATCATCGATCACTCCAGTTCACCCGGAGTGCCCGTAATGATCTCAATCATGACCATTATATTTTATAAAAATTGTTGTTGTTGTTGTGAATAACTATGATGAAGTGTAAGTAAAATAAAGTGTTAACTCCTTTTACTGGAACCGTATGAAGAATTTTAATGTAAAAATGTTTTCAGTTCACCGCATTTTGTTACAACAGATTTGAGTACGTGTTAATTAGAATTAATAAAGAGGGTCGTGGAACTTGCTTATGTCATATAATATGAGTCAAGTCATGATTACTATTTAGTCGGTCACGTAAACATTAATCAATCTTTATCGAACTCATTCACACAGCTTACAATCATTATTTTAATTAATCCTGAATTAGATAATTTATTTACATTATTCGACAGCAGCCAAAGTAGAATGTTTCATTTTCCCAGTGGTAATATATTCAAAGTGGTCTTGCTGTGAAAACAAATTAAGATTATATCTTTATATTCCATCTGGATTTATGCATGATTGCATCTTGACGCAACGTTTAGAAATGATCGTTGAGTTGAACAAACAGATCCTTTCTTCTGGACCACGCATCTTTCTGTTGGGTGACGTAATAAAGTAATTATCAGTTCAACACTTGTCGTTATCACTGACTCGGTCAGCATTTCACTTTCTCTCTCTACAGAATGCTGTAACGACAGTTCAAATGTGTACACTCAAAACTCCAGAATAAACTCCATCAACTCTAAAAATTGTGAAGGCTGTAATTTAAAATTTTGGTTTAGCTACATTTACCAGACTTAATGGGTGTCTAGAGAAAAATTTATTTAAATACACAGCCAAACTTTCCGTTCAAATAATCAAGTGGTATGTGATAAATATTCGACTAATAGAAATTATCATATTTTGGACCACTGAGCATCAATGTTTTGTGTTGGGGTAGGACGCGGTTATAATTTTAACAAAAACTGTGCATATTAATCCCTTTAAGGGGTATCAATTCGAGTAAGAATTTTAAAAGTTGTACTTTCATATCATACTATGTAGGAGGGTTTAAAATATTCCAATTACATATTTTTCAATCCCAGAACTCAATTGCACACATCTGCATACAAAATGAAATGTGTGCCACACAACTCGGGGCCACCGTTCGCCATATGTAAATATTGACAAGAAGGGCTATCGACTCAGAGATTAAAAATAATCTCATTTTCGTAGTCAAGTGAAGCGGAAGAAATTTTACGGTGAATAATAAAGGTCTTTGGGTTTTGAGGAAGTGTAAATCACAAGGGTGCATTGAACTGAAGATATTTTTGAAATTTGTATTGAACATTCCCGACCTACGGCACCATATTTACAAAAAAAAATCTATCTTGATCAAAATTAATATGCCTGTCGTTCCTCAGAGGCCTGCTTTTGATTTGTAGCCGTTGCCATTTGCTTCTATTGAGTATTAGCCGGCTTTAGTTCCAATAACCGTACAAACAATCACAATAAATAAAAATGCAAAGTACGTAATTTAGTCAAGCGATTGAAAATTGTGGAGGTGTTGCTGACATTTTGAACACATCGTCCCCGTAATCATAATGACAATGGGTCTGTCGGATAAAAACACTTTTATTTATTCCTTCTTATTAGTGAACAACAAACAAGGGATTCATGAAAAATGAAGGGGAACAAACGAACTTTTAGAAAAATTCTTTTTGCTGAGGGGAAGAGAAGGACGTGAGTTAGAGGAAGAATCAGCATTAGTTTGTTTGTAGTGTAAATTAGCATATCGCAATTACGAATGATTGCAGCCACTGGTGAATTGTTCAATGTATTTATGCATCATCACCGTGTGCGGCAGCTTGTTCTTGTCGAACGATTCATTATTTGTTTGCTATTGTTATTGGTACAGGATTGTGTATTGGGACATTGGGACATGCCGAAGTTCATTCTTGGTGTAGAGCGTTTTTCCTCGCCAATTAGCTATGCATATAAAAATTCCTATTAAAATTTTTCCGCTTCCTTTTCGTTTTTACACGGAAGATTATGGCAAAAAAGGTCTTCTATAGTAGTAACCCGTGGTCTAGCCAATGTGTTACTAGATCGACAATGCAGACACTTTACATATTATTAGAGTTTTACTTTATAGCATGGGAAATAATGTTACTTTTAAGTAAATTTAGTCAATTAATTTTGGGGTGAATTTATTTGTTTTCTCAGAAGAGGGCAGACTGTCTCATGCCAAAATCTCGGTGTCGAATAACTTGCTCCTTAAATGTACTCCCATTACTTTCCAAATTACTCTCTTCCAAATTTCTCTTTAAGATATTCAAGAAGTGTAATATTTTTCCCTGTTTATTTTCTGGTGTGCTTACTTTTCTTTTAGTGCTAGATATCAATCTCGTGTTCCAAACAAATGACATTTGAAATTTCCCCAGGGAATTTCCCTATAACCTTGTCACGAAAAAAATTGTACACACAAACACGAAAATAGATTATCAGAAGAAAAAGAAGCTCGTCTAGCATGACTCGTGCTCGCATACATGCATGTGTTTCGCTGCAGGAGTGAGTAAGAATGGAGATTACTTCCTTTCCTACCTTTACGTTTATTGAGATGAGATCTGTGTGAGATGAGATGGTCAAAGTTTCATTTTTTCTGACTCTCCCTTTTTACTTAGCCCTCTCGTTCACGGTCACTGCACGATATACTTCAAGCTCACACTCTTCTCATTTCAGATTAGATTAGATTACAATTTGCTACTTACATGTAAAGCTACACTATACGCATCTTTTTTGCCTTATTTTGTCGTGAGAGATCTTCATGCGTTATACATACAGGAAAGGGAACTGAATTGCGATGTTCAGACATACTTGTTCCAAGATTTTGGTTTTGTTTCGAGAATCTACTTATTTATCCCATACGTCGTTTTTGGCGTCCTTTTTTTTGCGTTTCAAAATATATTTTTGTAAACATGTTAGAATCTACCTTGTAAGTAAAGTACCCATTTAAATTTTTTAAAGCCCTTAAGCCAAATCATCACTTTTATTTATTGTATTGTAAACCTTTGTTACTTGAAAAGAAGACAAAGACACAACATTTGCGCCTGTTCTTGTCCTTTTTGTTCATTTTGAAAATCAACAACAAAAACGTCTAATAATTAAAATGTTACATGTTTATTTATTCTTTTAAAGTTGAATTCTCATGATTTAGAACATCACATTTAGGTTTCAGAATACTTGGAAAACCGTTGAAACTGAAGCAAAACTTTATTACATTGCGTGAGTGGATGAGTCACTCTTCATAAATGATAAATTCAGACAAATAGAACCTACATTTCAAAGTTACACCTCTCGTTCCTTGTCAAAGAGACGACTCATCATGTCTTTCGCTTTATTTACGAAGAACCTCTAGAACAGCAAACAACCGTGAGTGAATCATCCTCCTCCACCTCATTGACCTTTGCGATCATAATTCTTTCTTAATGGTCATCCTTGTTATGTTGTGTGTACTTAACCAATCTGTACATTAAAGCTTTATTTATTATTATTTGTCTTCCATCCCACTATCGCGTTTTCCCCCTTTCGGGTGATTTCCTTTCCAGATGTCCGTCTCCCGATACATGTTACAAGAACATTAATGAAGGTCCAACCAAACGCAAGTCTTTTTTATAATGCGATTGGCTGCATTTTGACAAAACCTATATAATCCACGCATTAAGTAAGAATCATCAAAAAAGGATACTCAATCCACCACACTAAAAAAGTCTTTTGCCTTAATGAGCCCTTCACTCCAACTACTTAATGCTCTGATGAGAGCGAAGGTGATCGTGATCATTGTGGTTACAAAAAGTAAGAATTGTAAAAAGTTTGAGAATACATACTTAAACGTAATAAGTAACGGACAGTGCATATGAGCTCATAAACCTTTCGGCTTGCCGACTATTTTCCTAACCAGTGACCACTTTTAATAAGCTAAATCACAACGAAGCAATATAATACACATAAAACACCAGCTCGATGTACTCTGTATCTTACGAATAATGATTATCCAGCACAGCAGCATCGCATCATGACCATTACCACACTGTGGTCGAGCCGCCGCTGCTCCAAGAGATGATGAGATTCACTTGTTTTCTTCTGCTGTCATGTCATCTCATGTCAGGTTCATTTACTCTTCAGTATTATCCTTATCCAGAATCGAAAAGCATTGTAAGTAGATATTAGACGTGGTAAAAAGTCGTGATTGTGAGTAAACTACTAAAACGATTTTTATTGCTTGTGTCCACATTATCAGTTTATAACTACATAATATGTTGCCAGACAAAGCAACTCACATCGGAGATAATTACTGAAGTTTTAGGAGATTTGTTAAAAGTGAATGCGAACTAAACACTGGCAGTGTGTTTGATGATGATTAGACAGGGTCTAGCATTTTTTATAAGATTCATGTTTGCGTGTTCAGTCCGTGGTGCAGAAGGAATCACAATAAATCCACTGAATGAGAGAGTAAAGGAAATAACGAGTTGATGGTCGAGAGAGTGAGTTGGTGCGGCGATGCACTCCCTTTTTACAGCACAATTATACAAGCTCACATAAATACACAAGCCAATAACATTTTAAATGGCATCATACAGACATCAACGCAAAGAGCAAATAAAAAGCTTATTTTTGTCCACAAAAGAAGAAAGAGAAAATGAGAAGGTGCCATAATGACCCTATTTGGCTATCAGGACACGTCTGTAACAATACGTGCTACTGCACTGCGTCCATGCGGTACATGCTGCAAAGAGAAAACGATGTATGCATTTTGTCCTCGACGATGGAAAAAAGTTCTAATAAATGTTGCCGGACTCCCTTTCGTTCGTTCGATCAAGTTTTCGAGAAGGGGAAGAGTAATTCCGAACTGTATTTTGTAAGGTGAACGTCGACCTGACTAACTACTGTCACCGCTACCACCACGCCGTTTTTACGATCATTAATAAAAATGTTTTTACTCCGATTTACACTAACTACGAGAAAACTATACGAAACGCGTACGCACATACGAAACTTTTTATGTCCAGCCTGAATGAATGAATCGCGATCGTGAATTGATATCATCATTACGGTAACATGGAACGCATTCGGAAAAAAAGTTTTTTTGAGCACTTCCTTGCAGTTTTTTGGACATTCAACCTCGTCAACCTTTCCCCTTGTTAAGTTTCAAGAATATGAAACCATCATTCCATGTTCGATGCAGGGCAGAATTAAAGACTATAATAAAAAACTTTTGAAGAAAAGAAAGTCTGTATAAAAAATAACTTGAGTGATGATCGTTAATAACTTATTCCTGCTTCTTTACGATTTGATCACTGGCCGTGTTATTCGTGAACAGGTTTTAAAGGTAGGTGCCGGTCCGCTGCTGGAATTATAAGAAGGAACTCTTTTATATCGCAGCGTGGTGGACGATGTGCGAGGTGATAAATGCATTAATCACTTAATGACCTTTTATTACGACAAAATGTGGAATGAAAGCAGTAATAGAGGAGTTGCAGCACGTTGAACAGGAAAGGTGATATTTGGTACGTGGGAGTGGTGGAGTGATTTATGGTCTCTCTCCACTTCCCTACTTAAAGCTGGATCTTTTTGCGCTGGAAGGCTGGCGGTGGCAGCAATGGAGGGAATCCGTATGGATTGTGTATGCATTTATTACATGGAGTAATGTAGGTAAGCCTACGTCTACATCCGTAAATCAAGTGTTTTATTGGCGTTTTAGTAAGTCTTGTTCAGGTAGTTTGAAAATTGCGTGAGTTTTTTGTTGTTGAAAGAATGTAGGGAGAGTAAAGAGGTAAAGTGAGAAGCAGATGGGATGATGATAAGGATAGTGATAATTCGTGCGATGAATACATAAATAGGTTTACAGCGCACACATTTCAACAAGTAAAATATTAGTTATATTTACTATAGCAAGACTAGAGAGATGTGAATTTAGAAACTGCTAACAGTTTGTGTGTGACTTGATAGAATTATCTAGTATTTCGTTACGCATTCAAGGCCATTTTACATTTTAAACATAAATTATAACTTTTTAGTAAACATCGGAAATACACTATATATTATAATCTTAAACGTACAGAAATATGATATGGATACCATAATATAGTTCCAATAATAGATATACACTTTTCTTTGTCAAGTGGTTCGATTTGTTTTTGTTTATGTCGTAGACCCCAAATACGTGAACCCATGATAGAGAATGAAACTCTTGTGCCGATTTTTTTTCAACAAAACATTTTTATAATAGGCCTTTGTTCTTGGCTATGTGCAATGGTGAGGCGAAGGTTACTACTGAAAAGGAACGTGTATGCTCGAGTTTTCCATTATATTGCATCATCTTCTCTATTTTCAACCGAGTGAAAGAGGTGAAAGGATCGGTGAAAAGGAAAAAGTTTGTTTGAATATTTTTGGTAGAGAAAAAGACAGACGTTCAAAATTTCCAACACGAAAAATTCTGTTTTGCAGCCTGCGGGACAAAACACATGTTCTGTTTCCATTCGTTGTATTTTTCTAATGAAAACCCCTGCTCTTAACTTTTTCATTCTACCTCTTTTGTAAAGCTTACATAATGCATTCGCATAAATAGTTTATGAATGGATGGACGCATAATATTCTGATTAGACGCATAAGTAGCATCAGCCGTTGCTCCACCTTCTCATGAATAATTATAACAGTTTTTGTTGAAAAACTTTTAAAAACACGAATTTTGTAACATGAAAACAAAAGGGGAAAGTAATTTTGTCTCATTGGAAGACACCAAGAAAACAAGAAATGAACAGTTTGCTTGTTGCTCCAGGCCTGTTTCCAGCCACTTTTGGTGTAGTGTGGTTCACAAGAGTCCTCTTAATTTTTCCGCTAGTCATTTGTTCAACCAGTCAACCAGTCATGATGTTTACTCATAGCTACAGTTCAGCCACCCTCTTTTCCTCTACTCAATCCATTTACTTATGAAATGTTTATTTTCGTGTCGGCCGTGGTATTATAATGCAATTATCATATCACCTCTGGAGACTGCCTGTAAGAGAAAGTTACGACACAGAGAGGAAAAGAAAAACTCAGACGGTGCCACGCCACCACCATCTCATGTGCCAAAACCAAAACTAAACTATTCGTTTAGTAAATAGGAAAGGGTTGGCACGTTTCTTTCCTGTTTCATTCCGTCCGGGTAAGAAAGCACGTCAAAAGCGGAAAGTGAAAAGCTTTTCTTTTTCCTCTGCGAATTAGGGATAGTAAACTTTACATTATGCTAATCATAACGCATAATGAAATGTTTCATAATGAACTAAAAATACACTGCCGCAGCACGAAAAACCCACGTGCATTATCGTATTATCTTTTTGATCTTTTTCTTCTGCTCACAAAAATAAATCCCTTCTTTCTTTTATGCCCGTGTGGCAAACCCTAATTTGAGCAAAAACGAACGTGAAGCGGTACTTCAGTGGTGATGGTGGTGCGGTGGCCGCTAAAACAATAAGTTCTTTTTTGTTTGCTTTTCTTTCCCGTTTATATTTCCATTTATGACGAGAAGAAAGCCTAGGCTAAGCAGTTTTATTACTCTTGATGTATTACTCGAAGTAACTCAACAAAAGCCACGACAGCTTTAATGAAAACAAGTAAATACAGGCAACTGAAAAAATGAAAGTCAAAAAGTTCTTCGCTTTCTTTTTTAAGGATTTTGGAAACTATGCTGTGCATTACGAGAGTATATATAGGCGTCGCTGTTTTAAAGACATGTCTGCTGATGAACGGTTCGTTCGACACGCGTAGAACTTTTCGATGGAAATTCTCCATCGTAAATTTAAATTTCATAAGAGTGGTGGAAATACTTATCAAACCACCAAATAATAACCGCGCGGCTTTGGAGTGAAAAGCGGGAAATGTAGCGAGAAGGGGAAAAACTTGAATATTTCTTTGAGAAATGCGTGGGGTTGAATTTTGAGAAGGAATCATAACAAAGCTTGGATTAAAAGCAGGATTGAATAAAAACGCAGTACGACGCATACCTAATACTTATCGTAGTCGGTTTTGTTTAACACATACTTTTCCATGATTGATTTTAGCGCATCTCTTCAACCTCGACTGCTAAGAATTTGTGGAATACTTAAGAAACAAAAATAAAAACCCGAAAGTAAAACTACTCTTTATTGTTTTTCCTTTACGAGTTAGAATCATGGAACGTGGATTTTGCTTTCCTCCCCCGCTGGAAACTCTAGATAACTGGAGGTGAGGGGATGAAATGCAAAGTCTGACTGACTCCATGTATGTAGCAATTACTTCATGAATCATGCATGAGATCAAATTGAGCAAAAAGTGGTGGACTCAGCGCACAACTCCCAACAACCGTCGCAAGTGAATTCGACAAAATTCTTCTGAGCACATGTATTTTTAGTGTCTCTTCTTTTATTCCATTTTTATATCCAGCTTTCAGTCCAGCAGCTCGCTGCGTGCTCTGATTATGTGTCTGTCTTGCCACAATTGATTGAATAATATACTCAATACTATGTTGGTTATTATGGAAAGAGTAAAAGAAAGAGGGTTTTTAACAGAAAACAGAAACTTTCCCTTCTATTTGTGAGTGAGTGAGAGAAAATGTGAACAAAGTTCAAATTTCCGTTTTGGGGCAGTCAAGCAGCCAACCCATCCGAGTAACATCATCATCAATTAAGCATGAATCAAGAGAAAAATATTTCTCTTCCTCCCTTTGGTTTGACCAGCATGTGCGGCTACACATCTGAGTCTGAGATACCGGGGATTGCTTTATATTCCATTACTTCCATTAGCTAAGCATGCGTTCTGGCAAATATTGTGATGTTATGTATTCCATTGGGAAAGTAAAAACATTTGAATACGGCTAGCAGCTACCCGCTGATTCATGTCAGTTAGCTTTAAATAAATGAGTGATATGATAATGTAGCTAAAGTAAATAATGATAAAAGTGGCCACAATACAAGACTCAGCATGCTTGTAATGCTTTTGGCAAATCTCTCTTTACCGTACGGAAGCAAATGGATAGTCGAACAAATAACCGACAGCCTTTTAATGTTCATACAGGTCACGTCCGTCCTTCCAATCGAACTCGATCTAAACAACAACGCTTTCAAAAAGCCCTTCATCTGTTTCTAACTTCAGCTCTTCTGATACACAGAAAGAACATAATTCCGAATATGTACCTGATTAACTGATGTTTCTTCAAGCTTAGAATTAGAGTATACATAAGTGACACGGGTAGTCGAATGACAAAATAATGTTACCTATGCATCAAATACGCAATTGCATTTACATTTCATAATGTGCAATAAAAATGTGTGATCCAAATTAAAGTGTGAGTTAGGTAAGTCTGATTGTACAGAAGGATAACACATTGACATTGACAATAATATCACCCATTTTAATGTCTAGTGTTCAAAGTCTGACATTACAGCATTACTTATTTATTTCAATTCTGTTGCCAGTGATGCTTCAAGACCAAGAGCGGCAGCAGTTCCAAACCGAAAGTGGGGAGTCGTGTGTTCTGTCAATCACAATTGTAAACACAAGCGGGACATTCATTTAGACATGGAAAGAGGAGGAATTGATCAGTTTGTTTGGTTCATTGTCATTATGAGGATGACACCTCCGGAAACATTCTCTACTTGAGCAAGGGATATTTAAAATCTTTTATTTAACTTGTGTCACTCGCCTTTTCCCAGAAGGAATGTAGACCGCACGTTGCCTAGAAATTGATTGAGGACGCTTCCATTTGCCCAGCACTGCCACACAGAAATAGACAAACAAGCAAGAAAAGAACGACAGTTTATACTTTAGAAAGACTTAACCCCCTCAATCATCTCTTGGGCAGGTCCATTCAGTTTGTACTCATCAATAATAAAAATCTTCAATTCGGGCAAAGAGGGAGACAAAGCCAATGCCTATTTTTGGGAAACTTTGTGCACTTGTTCACATGATTTTAGAGCATTATTAAAATAATATGGTAAAATGTTTGGCTTTCACATCATTCATGAATTGATAATGTGATCGTTGTTGGCTCTGCGGCTGCTGGTGGTAGCTTCAAATAATTTCATTCGTTTTCGTCTTATGTCCGTCCGCCCCATTCTCTGTTCGTAGCACTGTGCGGATTACTTAAAAGCAAACAAATCTTCAAGGAATTAACATAAAGGCAAGCAGCTTACTTTGCTTTTGACAAAGTGGCTTTCTCTTTGCAGGAGTTTGATTGATTAAAATCGGTTCACCCCATCGCATCCTTTTTGTCAGTTTTCGAAACAATGTCCCTCCGTACGGTCTCCATAAATCCATTTTTAATTCGATTACTCCTTTTGCACGAACCAAAGTTGCACTTTCTTGCTCATGCGTGTGCGTGCAGCATTAATGTAATGCAATTTATGCAATAATCATTTTCTCATTTACTATTCAATTCCATGTTATTCCCTTGTAGCGGAGGAACGGTATTAATATTTTACGAATGAGATAGTGGCCTCGCCAATGGCGTCATTTCGCTTCTAAAATCTACACAAATATTGTGTAAATAATATAATGGTTCATTCAAAAAGGTTCTTTCGTCGATTGCTCAATAGATGACCCAAGGTGCATTCAAGTGAATAAATAAATGTTCTTTCTTTAAATTTAGGGTTTAGTTACGTGAGTCGAGCAGCGTAAAATATTTTACGGGTAAATAGTTATTATGGTTTAAGAGCTCCTGAGTTTTCTTTAATGTTTGCTGGGTAAAACGTCTTTGTATCTGTTGCGTTTTACTAAACGAAACTCCTTTAATTCACATTGACAAACTTGAATATTATCCGAATAGTTTTTACATTTTTCTTTTCATTCATCTATTGAAACGTACATAATGATCCATTCAATGGACTCATTCATTTCTTTTTGTGTCATTAAGCTGCTCTTTTCTTCTGGTTATGTAGAACTCATAGAAGAAGGAAACATGAATAAGCTCTAGTGCAGTACAAAATCACAATCTCTTCTTTCATTATCTATTCATCGACCTTTTTATGTATCACTGCTGAAAGAAAAAAATTACATTATGTTGCATTGCATGTTCTACACCTTTCTTGATAGCTAAAAAGCACAAAGCCTTTTTTCTTCCATATTCATATGTATTGAACAAATCCGAAAATAAATACTGCTATCATCATCTGCATTACCAACCATGAAATGAACCACGTTGATGAAAGCTGAAATGCTACAATCGCAAACAAAAATGGACATTTAAGAATTTATTGTGTTCTGTCTCATAGCAAGACATCTTACATTAAAGTGGCCACAGTTTTATACACGTGGTTTGTGTTGAGGTGTAGATTTCGCCATGTTGTGTCGTTGAGTGTGTGAACTCAATGGACATTAGTGGGATAGGGGTGTTGTTGGGATTTGAAGACATGCGGGA
>VYYJ01002662.1:0-20192 GCA_021029165.1 Cyphoderus albinus | reverse complement strand
ATGAAAAAGAAAGAAAACAGTGAAGTCCGGGTGGGATATCAGAAATACCCTGTCGACAACAAGGCAATTGACGATTTAGCTGAACTCTCAAAATGTTTCAATTCAGTCGCTGGAGGATACGCCAAATTCCCGTGTTCCAGGTTTTTCTTAAGTCCGGCATTGATTTTTCTTGGAAAGAGACACAATCAGAATTTTGTAGACTTTCTACAAAAAATTAATCTCTGGGCCACGGAGTTGGGCTTGTCATTTGGCCTACAGCAAAGAGACTTCATGGCGTCTTTCCCTCGAGGAGTCGATTTTCCCAAGCTGAAATTGTTGAAAATTGTTACTTCTTTCAAACAAAATGAACAAGCTTCCAGGAGTTTATCCAGGAAGTTTTATCAGTTCGTCACAGGCATTCTGGAGAAAGCGCCGTCGCTGCAAAAGGTTGTTTTTATGGATAATGAAGACTCCCTCGCTGTCGACACAATTATCAAGGCGAAGTCATCATTCACTGAATTGCAAATCTACGCAATCAGGAACATTTCAATGGAGAAGTTCAGTGGATGGAATCGCGAGGTGAAGCTGAAATCACTGGATCTTAGCTTCGTGTACTCGGAAATCAACAGTACGAGCCTTTTCCAATTTCTGCGAAACCAGAAAGATTCACTGGAAACATTGGTTTTGTACTTTGTTATTACTAATGGGTCATCTCCTGTCATTGTAACCTTTCCTGAAATGACAAAGGTCAAGTATCTTACAATACAGGTTTTTCATAATGACAAAGAGAAATACGCGCGTGACTTGGTCACATTTCGGGTGATATCCTACCAACTGCAGTTTCCAGCGTTAAAGGCTCTTCATCTCTTCAACCCCTCTCAACTAAAAGCGATCCCGCTGTGCAAACAATTCATTAAGGGAGACATGCAGCCTGTTGAAACGCTGGAGGAGCTGAGTATTCCTAGTAGCTACTTTTATGACGAGTCTTTGAAAGCTGCTGAGAACGCCGTCAGGATTTTCCCGAACTTGAAGAAGCTCACGATGGAGGTAGATGTAGCGACTCTTCCTAAAATTTTCCAACACTCGACTAATTTAGAGCAACTCACACTAGTCACTGGACTCCGTTCCCGTTCCATTGATGACTTGCTATTGGGACACACTCTTTTGGGATACAACAGACTCCAGAAAAAGATCAAGAAGGAGGGTGATAATTTTGACTGGAATCAATTGGAACCAGGAAATGCAGCAGAGTCCATTGTTAATCTACAAAGTAAGAATTTCTTATTGGTATATTTGGATGTTTAATGGAAGTTAGGATCAATTAAACTAGAAACAGTTGAAGGATTTTTTACAAAATGAATTTTGAATGTTTCAGAATTGAAGGTGCTCAGATTTATAAACGGGATGGAAGATCGGGAACTGGAAGTTACCAGAGCATCCCTTCATTTAATTCTGACTCGGATTGGCTCACTGGAGTGCATCGACTTTGGGAACAGACGTTATCCGATGGAGGCAGTGGTAAGAAATGAAATGAACTTATAATAAAGTTCAAAACTATGATAATTTATTTTGACCTTTTTAAAAGAATTTTTTTTAGTATAGCAAACCGTGGTTAGATTTACCTTGTTAAAGTATCCCTGTTCTGTTTGTCAAACCCAGTTTTCCTAATTATAATTGATAAATGATAATTTAAACTTTACTTAACAATAACAAAATTACTAAATTGCAGATTGACAAAGCGTGGTGGGCAGAACTGAATGAAGATTGTATCGTGCTTTGGAATTATATCAAGTCAACATTATTTCAAGACATTCTTAAATATTTATAATGCATTTTTTTAATTATTAAATTATTAAATACAATCAAAAAGGATGCTTCTGAATTACTCACATTCGCCTTTAACTTTAATGTAACTTTATGTAATGACTTACATTATGTACTCTGTTTCGGATTTTTCGTGTGGATGTTAACGGTATTCTCTACAAGGGATGGACTCGGCGCTGCGAATATAAATTACTTTTGTTGCTGCCAGATTTAAATGCAGTTTAGTTTATTAGTAATTTCAATGCACTGGTTACTAACTTTAAAAAATTACATAAGGTTATAATTAGAACAACCTGTATAAACTATCTACTGTATATACGGTCCATTGTAAATAAAAACATAAAATTACAAACAACAGCTAAGACGCAATGATTTATGAGCAGTTTCAAACTTTACTTGTTCATGGCCATGACAAGAAGATTTCACTTATAAATGAAACTTGATTTCAAACTCACGTATTCTATCATTCACCGGTCTAAGATTGGCTGGCACGTGGAAATAATTTGAAATGTAAATTTACGTACGCATAAGCACGTCAATACCGATCCATCAAAATAAGGAAACCTAAAGTGATTAAGGTCGAAACAAAAAATTTATTTTGTGAATGATAAAATAATGCATTTTAATGAAGTTTCGAAATTTATTCACGCATTCTCTTTCTTTAAAAGATATATTTCAGTATGATCTCTTTTGTACCACCATACGTATTAATATTAGACAAATGCTTCCTTTAATCAGCAATAATTTCTCACGTGGGAAATTTTGTATGTTGAAATATAGTGTATAAAATGTAAATATGAATCAAACACACGATACAGGTAGATAAAAGAATGGAACAAGTGACTTGACAGCATCTTTTTGTACTTTGTACACGCTTGAGCCAGAAGCAATAATAAAGTAGAAGTGAATAGCTCTTTGGTATTAGTATTAATTGTCATTAAATTCTCACAGATTTTGAACAATGATACACATGTTATCCAACATGTTACATTTGCAGTCACACCCAGTTTGTGTACCAGTATGCATGATTGTATCAGCAAAAATAACAAATTTGTACAAATTGACCTTTGTCTTATTCATCAGTAATTTAACCTTCATTTAAAATTCACAGTTACTAATCGTCATCATGATTTCCAATGAAACAAATAATCGATACTAAATAATAACTCTGTACATGTAGGGTTATATTCGGTATTTAATGTGCTGATAACAAAATTCATGATGGAAGGTGGACGTAACGTGAAATGTGAACGCGCACCTTTACAATTACCTGACATATGGCACATCTCATCATATACCACCTCTTAGCTATACTTTAATATTGCTCTATCAAGGTAGTGTTTATCAAATCTGTGAATTAGTTAACAAGATAAAGTTGACCACTCCTGTCAATTGTACAGTGCAGTGTTCTATTTCTATAAAAAAGAAATTTAAGTTTTCAGAAATATTTTTAGGAATATTTAGAAGCTAGCACATTTTCATCCGTTTGGTAAACGATGAAATTTATTTAGTAAATTGTTGACCGAAACATTATTTTTTGAATTTATTCATTTTCACACAAAATGGGAAAAGGAAAGGAGGAAACATCTCAAACCCCAAAACCCTCAGGCTCAACAATTTTCTGTCTGGTTTTGGTTTGCTAGCATGGTATCAATTTTTCCCGGTCTGTTTTATATGCCGAAGGAGTTGTTTCATAAAATCAGAAAGATTTATTATGACAATACGTTATAAATTCCCTTCGTTTCCAACTTTATTTTTATTTAAAAATTTAATCCAAATTACAATTAGAGTTTTTTATCTGAACCAAATGGTGTCACGTACTAAAAAACAGTTTCAAATAGATTGTAATGTGATAATGGTCAGTGAATGTGGAATGCAGTTTTGAGTCGTGTTGTAATAAGCTGAATGTTTGTAAAAATTAACTTTAAATATCAGGAGCCCGCAAGCCAGCGGATTGTCTCATGATTAGGCTGACAGTTTGCTCAATGCAAAACTGTAGGATAACTGAAGTCGTGTTCCTTTCAAAGAATTGTCGTGGCATGAAATAGATTTTGATGGGTTGGCGAGCTTCTCCGTAAGGCATAACTAGCCATACCTTGTTCTTTGTAATTTTGGAGGACGCTTCATAAATCATTACTCCAAATTGCAGACAAACGCAGATTACCGTAGCATTCATGATTATGCCATTCGCAAATGTAAACCTTGCGTATAAACCAACGTTGTGAAAATCCTGATACAAACAAAAAAATGTCAATGATAGGCTCCATTAATTACAAATGTGAAAATGCAGTCGAAACTTTTAATGTATCAAAAATTGTACAATTATATATGTAAATATACTTATGTACAAATTTACATGCATTGAAAGATACTTGGTCGAGTTTACAAAGAAAATTGATTTTAATGTCTCAGTATCAATCACCGTCAAAAGCTTTTAATGTGCTGCTTTTGAGTCTGTCTTAAGTTGAGACACTCGACTCAACCATGTGAAACCGTTTAATGGTAATTTTTTTTTTGGTTTCATATGCTTCGTCGCCAACAAATTTTTCTCTATTTTTTTTCTTAACAAACATTTAAAAAAAAAAGTTTTAAATGGACGAAAGAAAACTCAAGACATTTATGCTATGTCATAATCATTAACTTTTAACATTCGTTCTTGCTTAATTATGCAGTTGCAAAGGGAGACGTTATGACCGTTATTACCAAACTTTATTTAAAAATATATATATAATTTCATTCAATTAACCTCATATCACCTTCATATTTTGCCATTATAAATGCCAATAAGTAAATTAACAATAGACTCTATTTAATTTTATCATCAGTTTTAAGTTGTATTCATAAAGTGTGAAAAAGTCATTTTATTTTATTATAGTCATTTGTTAATATTGTTAATATTTGTAAATATAATATAATATAGTAATGGACTATTTAAGAGAAAGAAGGTAAAAATTATGAAGTGACCTACTAACAGATAAAAAGTGAATTCATTTTATGTTTGGTTAAGTTGGTTCTAATTTGTTACTTAACTGGTCTAACAAAAAATTGTTACAAACAATTGTAATGTGATTGTGATGAAAGACAGGACTAATTCAAGTGTTTATATTTAATTGTTTTGATAAAATAAAAAATATAAAAGTCAACATTTAAAAATGGACACTTACATATTTATCTATCTTAAGATTTATTTTGTTTATTATAGGCACTGTTTTCTTCAGTTGATGTCAAATTTGTTTTTTAAAAATCTTAGATAACGTGATGTATTTTTACGCATATAAGAATGACATTGCCATTCATTATGTAGTGATGTAATATAAAAAATGCAATTCTCTACATTTTATCAGCTTGCTTGGAGTAATTGGAGTAAACCATTATTTCATTAAGCATTTCTCTCCTTCTTTAACATGAAAACTTTGGAAGCCTCGAATAAAGTATCTCCCGAATTTCTCATCTCAGCTTCCGGTGCAGCCCGTTGAACTGGTCGAACCGAGTTAGTTCCCAGTTGCAAAATAATTTGTGGCACGGTCACTTCCAGATTCATGGTTCTCCTAACTGCGGTGCTACGCGTGGTTCGCATTCCATTTCCGGGGAATGGCTGCACACCATGATTGCCCCTATTCAACCGCCTCACTCCTTCGTGAACAGTTTTGATGTGAGTGCGCCTGGAAGCAGACTGGGCGAATCTCTTATCACAAATGTCGCATTTGAAGGGGCGTTCTCCAGTGTGAGTTCTCACGTGAATGAGAAGTCCCTCGCTCCTTGCGAATGTTTTTTCGCAGTATTTGCACTTGTGAGGTTTTTCGCCCGTGTGAATTTTTTCATGGTCTTTTCTCGACCGTTCCAAGCTGAAGCCACGTCCACAAAATTTGCAAGAGAAAGTGGGATTTCCCTCGTGAATCTTTTGATGGTTGTCGCGGTAATTCTTGTTGTAGAAATTCTTTCCGCAAAATTTGCAGGGAAAGGCATTCACCCCGGAATGAAATTTCTCATGGTTCGCCCAATTGTGCTTCACGGTGAACCTCTTTTCGCAATAATTGCATTTATATGGTTTTTCGCCAGTATGGGTACGCTCGTGAATGATGCAGCTATGCTTAAAAGAGAACGCTCTCGAACAATGTTGACATTTGAAGGATTTCGCTTTGGTATCCTTTTTGCCGGCTTTCTTGCGTGGAAGAGGAACGATCTCGAGAGCTGGCGTGATTTCTGTATTTAAAAACAATTTATTAGTATTGATTATGTAGGTATATTTAAATTGGCAACATTAACTCATCATTGTGTAAAAAATATTGATTTATAATAAATATAAACAAAGGTTTATTTTAATTGGCAGACCTTCCACTTCCTCTATATCGCACTCGCTTTCCATAGGTGTCTCCTCCGCTGTGGACACATTTGAAATTTCCGCTGTATCGTCGCTGTTATTGTCTGAGGAAGAGAGGTCAACACTAACTATCTCCTCAATGAAGGCGTCATTTCCGCTGCTTTCCAGACTTGAAGGCGTTTTGTCCACAGTAGCCTCCACTGGCTGAGGAGCGTCCGGAGTAAGTGAAGTGACGACGGGAATGCTTTTCACAGGCAAGCGAGGACTTGCGCTCCACTTTGCTTTTGCTGTAATATTTTACGCAATGATTATATACATACTGCAGTTAGGAGAACCAAAATGATGATTATTATTATTACTATGTATATTCGGTCGACAAATATTTTTTTATTTTACCTTTAACCTTGAAGAGATTCTTAAATTGTTCAATTTTGCATTCCTTGTTCTCGTTAATAGAGTCAGAGCTGCTATTACAAGCCTCAGTCTCGTTACAATCTTTATTGTCCATAAGCTCTGAAATTCTCTTCAACTTCCAGCTCAGCATTAACTCCATGGTCTTCCACTTTTCAAAGTCCTTGCAAAAAGACTGAATGGCTGAGAAGCAGTCGTCCGAGCAGCACATGAACTTCGACTCTCTCTTTAGATCCACGGGGGTCTCATCATCATGGCCCTCATAAACATTTAATGTTTGTTGTGGCTGGAAAATGTGGAAATCTATGTTCAAGTAACGACACCCCAACACACAAAATCTTTTCACCAGATTTATTTTACTTCTGTTGCAGTTATACAGATCGGCAAACTCAGAGCCAATTGTAGTCTTACAGAGAAAACAGGTTAAAGTAGTCATTTTTAAAGTTTATATAATTTTTATTAACACACTTTTCAACTTAAAAAAATATATATAAAAGTTCAAGATGAGCTTTTCATCGCACCATATATGTACCTATATGAAGTCAAAGCATGTTGTAAATGTTAAACAAATTTTATATGTACAATACTATTTACGTAACTTTACATAATTATACCGATTATTTTATATAAAATTTATTCTAGAACTATTTTAAAACCGTTTTTTTTAGATCTTACTGGCTCACTGTGTTAGTTGGAAGGGAGTAATAAAAATATTTCTCAGCTGCAGTGTTGTTCTCAGAGAAACATTGTGAGATTAGGGGAAAAAATTACGCTTAGGTAGCATAAAGCTATTTTGTATGGTGATGATGCACCTGCTTTTCGGTCGGATGAGGCTTTGCCTTTATTTAAGAGCATGCGTTATGTTAGAAGAGAGAGAGAGAGAGAGAATATTCAGTATACCACACACAGTGCACATATAAAGTAGGTTTACCTATATTATTATATAATAATATGCGATATCAGACTGATTCACGCACAAGAGCTTTATCCATCACATCACATACATCAGACAGGATCATGAGTATTAAATTTCACATGCATAAGCAAAAGCGAATGAAAAATGTTATCCATGAAATGTAATGTAATATTCTCATAATCTTGGTATTTGCTTATTTCATTTTGTTCATGATGATATGGTATGTCGTAGATTGTAGATGTGTATTAAATAAACTGCTTACAGAACATCTCAAATTCGTTTTATGCAAAGAATATTCAGCATGATTTTATGTCAACTTTAAGATCTTTACGTGGGCTCTACGTTTTACTCTTCTGATTTGCAAAGCTTCGTTATGCTACGCATAAAGGTAAGGCGAGTATTATGAAGATGAAGATGAAGCTAATAAATAGACTGTTAATAATGCTTTATGATTCTACCTCTAAATTCTAACTCTGGTGATGAATTGAATGACGTAATTTGGTGGGTAAAAGTGGGGGTCTTTCTATTCATCATTGTATGTACATGCACCGCTCTGCTTCCTTTTCATTTCATCTAACATAATAATTTCTCAAGGTTTAGAAAAGCAGAGACGTGACAAAAACAAAGACAAAGACAAAGCGCAAAAGATTGAGACATTTCATTTCCTCCAGTGGGTCCAGTCGGTAATTGCCAGCCAGTTTGATTGAACGCTTGCTTGCTGGTTCCAGTATTGTATAATTTTGACCTAAATACAAGAAAATCTGTGATTGCTGCTGTTTGTTTGGAAACTGTTCCATTTCTGCTGACAAGTAGACACAATAAAGTACAAGTAAAGTGGTTTTATTTTTTAGCAATTTTGTTGATTATTAGTATTTAAAATTAGAATCATAATCATTGTTGTCCAATTAGTTGCCAAATGTTTGATTTGATTTTGCAAACTTATTTTTAGTTTCAAGACTGTGAGTGTCAGAGGCATTCAAGGAAACGAGAACGTTTGAGGGGCAACATGAAAAAAGGTTGGTCATTTTTTATTGTTTATAAATAAATGTAACTGTTTTTGTTGTTGGTTTGGCACATTTGCATATTACAGATTACATTATCATCTGAAAAAGAGCATTTCACTCTAATCCTCATAATTTTCTTATCAAAATCATATAAAAGGAAAAGGAGACGAAAAGTCTGGCGAATCAGACAAATTTTTACTTTAGCCTTAAACATACGCAGACTAGTCAAATATTTTTCCAAGATCAAATTCAATGTCACCATCGGGTAGAATTTCTTTTGAGGAAGCCGCAAGAATGTCAAAATAAATATCCATTTCTCGCTCTGCTGGCATCTTTATGATCATCATTATCGTCATCTTCCCTTCACAGCTTCGTCAATTTCACTCAATTCATTGTTTAGGCCATGGGTTTCTTATATCTATAGTTTCAAAAAAATCAGAAAAGGCAATGGAATATAATAATTTTACAGCAACATACATATATAAACAATTATTATTATTATTATGCGAGTATAAACAAACTCGTGCTTAATCTTTTAAAGGATAAGTGTGGCGAGGTGACGTGGAAGCGATGAATGTCGTGTCTTTCATCACTCTAGAGCAGAGAGTCATAAAAGTTGGGTTAATGGCAAAAATAATGCCTTCTGCCTTCGATTCACTCCCGATGAAATAAAATGAACACAGAAAGAAGAAAACATTGACGCGCAGGCATCTCAACATAATAATAATAATAATAAGAATCATAATACTAATCTCTTCAACTCTCCCCTTCTCCTGCTGCTCAATTTTAGTTTGAGTAATAATAAAAATATTCTTCATCATCATGAATCATAATCATATGTAATACTAAACGTACAAATTCAGCACTAAAAAGTCACTTCTAATTTTTGACATTGAAACTTAAAATCTCAAGAACATTTTTGTTCCACTTTTCTCAGGTCTGCTACAGATATTCATCTTCCCACGCAATTGCCATTGTTTTATTTTAAAAGCAATAATTGTATGAACAATTAAGTAATTACAACTTTTATCACATTTCGGTCCATTTTACGTACGTCATAACGAATAACTTCTGGTTCTGGCTCTGGTATTGGCTGTATTTAAGAAATGAGTTTCTGTCGAGTCTGAGTCATGTCTTTGTCTTATTATAAGATTAGACAGCTAAATCTTGTCATGTTTATCCCGTAATGGCATTTTAATATTCCTCCTGACTTTCATTTTCTGCACGTAATCCAGGTATGTGTCAAATAAAATGGGTAATATAATATTAACAATAATGGGGTAGTAGCTAAATATCAAGACGATTTTCCAATTTCTTCGCTCATGTGATTTGAGTGAAGGTGATAAAGTTGATGATGCACGTAATCATTTATTATAATAATAAATTCAAACAATGCCTAAAATACCTAATTATTGAATGACTCTCAATCTCAGTCAGCTAAGCATTCTTTTAGTACCCCGTGCCAATTTTATGATGCTATTGTAGATGAATTGAGTCAGAGTTGATAAGAACTTCAGAACGGACAGACTCTTTTAATTTTTGCTGTGTTGATTGATATAATTTGCATTCTAAAGCTGATTTGAATATGAAATATTTTGCAGGAGACTTTATTTCATGGCCATGGCTAATGTTAGCCATCGGCCTTATTGCACCTTCCTGCCAAGCGACTCGCCAAGAAGATTTGGTCGCTGTGGCTCGTGGGAATAACGACTTCAGTGCACGGTTGTACGATGTAAGATTTAAACTGTTATAATTATATAATTGTTTCAACAATCTAATCTATCTTTCTATTTATTCAGGCGGTTCGCCAATCCAACAATGAAAGTTTCATCGTTTCGCCAATCAGCATTTGCACTGCCATGGCTATGCTGCAGGCAGGCGCTCGAGGTGAAACTGCTGACGACATCCGGACTATTTTTGGATTTCTAGAGGAGGACGAGCAAACGTACATTGGCTATCAAGCTCTGCTCCAGTATTTCAACAGCTCGGAGATTGTGCTGGAAATGGCCAACAAAGTTTTTCCAATGGAGGGCTACAAACTGAGCTCAGAGTTTACAGAGACAGCCAAGGACTACTTCAACTCCGAGCCCCAGCAACTGGACTACACTAAACCGGCAGAGGCTGCAGAGACCATCAATCGCTTTGTGTCTGGAGCGACCCAGGATAGAATTCAGAATCTCCTCGGTCCTGGAGATGTGGACGAATTCACCCGACTCGTGCTCGTGAACGCGATTTACTTCAAGGGCGCATGGAAAACGACGTTCCCCATTGAAAACACGAAGAAAATGGATTTCTACACTTCGGAAACTGAAAAGGTGTCTGTGGACATGATGCGTCTTGAAGTGGAGTTGCTCTACGGGGAAAATTATGATCTGAATGCAAAGATCGTCTCGCTTCCATACAAGGTCAGTTTTTATTTCAATTCAATGCATTGTAAGTGACTAGAGTCAATTTTTACTTTGGACACATTTTTCTCTCACAGGGTGACACGAGCATGATCATTTTGCTGCCCAATAACCGAACTGGTCTCGCCGCCTTGGAAGAACAATTGAAAAATTATTCATTGGATAGTATCATGGAAAAAATGGGCGGTCGCCAAGTAGAACTTTATTTGCCCAAGTTCAAGCTCGAATCCACCATCAACCTTCAAAAGCCTCTCGAGAAGGTCGGCTTTTCACCAAGAAAATGATTTTATTATGAAAATGGGCAACTAGTGAAATTATTATTTTTATGTTCATTTAATTGCATGCGAATCAAGCTCGGGCTCGAATCTCTCTTCTCTGCTGACACCGCCAATTTCACTGGCATCCCTGCTGAAGAGTTGAAAGAGACCGAACGTCTGTACGTGTCCAAAGTGATTCAGAAGGCGTTCATTGAAGTGGACGAGGAAGGTAGCGAGGCTGCTGCAGCAACTGGTAACAATTTCCAAACCTGTTTTTAAATTGTTTGGTCCTGTAACTCCGTCTTTTATTTATTCTTAGCTTCCATATTAATCATTTTAGTCAGTCTATTAATTGGTTCTATTAATGTAGCTACAATCTAAACCATTAACATTTTTAATCCACTCTTAATTATCCAGGAATTGCAGTGGCAGTAGAATTATCCGCAATTTTCCCCCTAGTGCCTCCAGTTACGCTCCTCGCAGATCATCCTTTCTCTTTAGTAATTGCATCAACAGTTGAGCGCGAAGGTGACGTCGATGGGACCTCATTCGTTACCCTTTTCCAAGCCCGTGTTCAAAACCCAGTTGAAAATTGAACTTTGCACTTTCATACCTTTTTTCAGTTCCCCCCACTAAACTTGCGAATTGATCATTGATTCATATTATATAAATTTCCACTTTTGTTCAAAAAATAAATAACAACGACAGCATCGAAAACCCAAACCTTTGAACGAAATCAGTTCAGTCCCAGTACACACCATAAAAATATTAATCAACCCTTAATAAAAAAATAATCACTCGCAATTTCCAGGTTTGACAATACTAGAAAATCTCTTCGCTTCCTTATATCCCCTTGTATTCTACGCCGACCACCCGTTCCTATTCCACACCATCATGACGACCACAGAGGACGAAACTGTTGGAAGTTTTCTGCCACCCCAGAATTTTTCGCTTTTATATTCGGCCAGTTTCCATTCCACAATCCAACAGAGCACTTGGAGCCAGGAACATTCTTTCATACCTTAAATACAATTCCATTGTAAAATTCTAACTCAGCGTTAATCATAAATCATAATTAATATTCTGCTTTATTAAGGTACTAATGAAGTTGAACTAATTAGATTAACCTTCTTACATGACCTTAATCCAGGAAAAGGCCCGAACAAATTTTCTCCAGTGCAGGGTTTGCAATTTATTTAAGAAGTGGTTATTTTTGTTGTACAAATCAGATCCAAACCTAGCCCCGTTTGTTGCGATGGTCCGCATAAACTGTCCTTTCATCGCCATCATCTATCACTGGGGGATGAAGACACCTCTGATCGTGGCCGCCGTGAAAAATCCTAGACCCGACTTGCCAATAGAGCAGAAGCCGACACAACAACCCCGAACTGGAAATCAGAAAGGGAAAAAAGGTCGCAATAGCGCTGGACCTGTGGCATCCATTTCATCCGTTTTGGTCGTCACCCTCCCACTTTTCCTGGTTTTGTCCGGGTTTCCCATTCAATTCTAATTTTTTCAACCTCACTTCTGCTGCACACATCATTCAAACATTCTATTGGTTTAATTAGGTAAAGGTAAAATACTTATTAATTTGTTTATTGCAATTCATTTTGCTCCAGTTTGTTTTGATTCCAGTTGCGGGTAACCCCATCCAGATAAAATACTTAAATATTATGCAGCATGGATCTGCCGTATTTGTAATTTTATTTTAATTCACGTGTATAATGCACAAGGTGAAAATTCAAGTTTAACTTGAATAATTCAATAAATAACATTGGAATTTTAATTAACACACAATTAACTTTAATTTTACATTCGCATTCAATAAAGTCGAGACATGATAAAAGCACGACGACGCGACACAGATCTTTGTCTTTTTCACTTATTGGGTTGACACGGGTAAGGTGAGAGTGACGAGGAAAACGAAATGTGTTCTGTTCTGTACATCTGTGCTTGTTGTTGAATATGACAGTCGAGTTGACAGTTTGTCTGCTTGTTGTGCTGTGCTCGTGTTCTTGCACACAGCACAACTCAATTAGCATAATTTTGCATAAATTCAACTAGCAGACTGCTAACAGTGACAGCTAAGTTTTTTGAAACGTGATTCTTTTGGTTTAATTGATAAACACGAGGAGAAAGTAATTAGTGTATTATATAATTAATACTTTTCAATCATCAATTTCAAAGCATTGATATTCAATTATTTACATAATATTAAGTAATAATTAATTTGAGCATTTTTTTTATAATCATCACAATCGTAAATATTTTGTTATTATTTAGTATGGGGAAGTTAAGGCGACAAATGGAACGCAGAGGAGTTATTTCTCTGCAAAGAAAAAGTCGCCCGGAACTGGCCGCCAGGCCCATACGAAGAAAGGTGGCCTGTTCTGTTAAACTCCAGCGGTGTGAGCGGATCCCGGAGTTGCTGAAAACGATTCGAAATTTAAAGGATCTCTGCAGACCAGTTAAGCTCACTCTTTGTCGGTGTGATGAGGACCCTAAGTTGGAGACTGTGATGGCAGCCATTAAGAAGAAAGCGGAAATGAATTTGAAAGCAACTCTTTTCGGACCCAGAATGTTTGAAGTGAACTGTGATATTGAATTGCTGGTCCGTTGGCTTAAAGAAACCCGGGCCCAGGGCCATCCGGATACTGTCACTTCTAAAGGCAAGGACAAGACCGACGCTGCTGGCAAAGCCAAGGACAACATGGAGAAGAAGAAGAACAAGAAGCCAACGAAACAAGAGTCCACGATGGCCACGATCAAGGATAGGTTACACAAGTGCATTGGAATTGGATGTAGTCGTCAATTTCCTTGGATTGAGAGAGAAGAATACGGACGCCACCTTAAAATCGTCCACGATATCCGGGTTGATGGGGGGACGTCGACGACCGACTCTGAATAACTCAACTCTGTCAAATCATCACTGGTGAATATCATGAATAAACAATTTACCCATTTCATTATTTACATTGTAATTGTAGTTAGATGTTGTCCGGAAAGAATGAAATATGAATTTGGTAAGTGAGTGTGGATGATTATGACATTTGAGTATTCTTGTTTTCTCTGATTGAAAATAAATTGTGATAAGCGAATCAAACAGATTACTCTCACTTTCACTAGAGTTAAGATATAGTAGCTTACATATGAAACAATTTAATGTATATACTTACTAAACAACTTGATTCATTCATTCATTCATTCATGCATACACTTGTTTCTCGTTATATTACCAGTTATAAAAATTCGATCGCAATTCGCAATCTATGAATGAAAAATGGCGTCAGTCATTCGTTTCGAGCAATTCACGTACAACGTACATGCATAAAAATTGCATAAATATGCAATACATAACAATAAGATTCGTATATTATTCGTGATTAACAAACCTAGCAAGTACATAAAACGTTTCTGCATGAAGTTGATTATTCATTGATTCATTCCATGATTCATGAGAATAGCTTTTCTCTGACTGCCCCACAGAATGAAATTTCAGGTCGGAGTCGGAAAGAACTGGAGCTGGAAGTCAGATATGCAAATTAGTACATACATGTAAGCACAGCAGCGTGAGTGTGCCTAGCGTGAATGAGTTTGAGTTCATTCCGTGTATGAAGATGATGATGGTGACTTGGAGCATCTGTGCGTTTGTTTGAGTAAATAAATAAGGAAATATTTTTTTTTGCCATAGTAAATACGAAAAATCAGTGCAAGGACGATTTTAAATTGTGATTAAAACCAGTCAACCCAGTGAAAATAAAAATCAGTAGAATGAAAAAGGGGAGAGTTCATTTCCGTGATGGCCATGAAAGCGTAAGTAAATAAAATATTTGGATCTAGTTAATTAGGCCCTGAATTTTAGATCTTCATTTGGAACTGTTTTTAATCGTGAAAAAGTGGAGGTTTGATTTGATGTCATTGTCCATTGTTTGTACTTAATTAGCAAGAGCCGGGACCGTCCACTTCATGTAAGAAGGAACAACCAGTGAAAGGTCTGAAAGCGAAATTTAAGGGAAAGGTTTTGTGTGACCGCTTCCGGGTTGATGGTAAACTGGGCGTCGGATCTTTCGGAGCTGTTTACAGGGTCGCGGATCTGCAAGAAGGGGACGTGAGTGTTCCAGGAATTAACTTAATTATCTTATCTTAATAATTTTCTTTTGCTTAAAATGGGCTCATTTCTACCTTAAAATATCTTTTGTTGAAGGAGGTGGCCCTTAAAGTTGAGGACAGTAAAATTGTTCCCGAAAGTAAATTGCAGTTTGAAAACGAAGCTTACAAACTCCTTCAAGGAGGTCCTGGTATTCCTCGCATTCGGTAATTAATTCATAATTTGGTCCTTCCATACTAATTTAAATACACTCAGTATCATTTTTATTGGAGTGATTGCTTTAATTAATTAGTGATTAATATTTTTTTGCCAGCTTTTACGGCAAGCACACCCAATTTCAAGTGATGGCTATGGAACTTATTGGATGTTCACTCCAGGGCCTTTTGGTGAAGTGCTCTGGAAAGTTTTGCTTGAAGACCGTGCTCATTATCGCTGACAAGCTTCTTGAAACTGTGGAATTTATTCACGGCAAGCTCTTGACTCACGGAGATTTGAAACCTGACAATTTTTTATTTGCTAATGGTGAGGTAAGGAAAGACACAAAGAACCTGGAACTTTTCATTTTTTTCATTTCATCAAACGTGATACCTATATGTTATGTTATGGAAATTAAATTACTGAAATATTTCCAGTTTTATGTCGTGGATTTCGGATTGGTACGGCGTTACTGGGATATGCGAAACAACCGGCACATTTTCTACAGAGAAGATAAATTCCGCCGTGGTGCCACAGCGTTCGCTCCGGCTCGGTCGCACTGCGGCTTTGAAAGAAGGTTCACTTTAATTTAATCGCCAATAAGAAAAATGAGAAAATTATTTTTAAGTTATCAGCTAATTAAAATCTAATTGATTTTTCCTAGCCGACGTGACGACATGGAGAATATTGCTCTTTGTCTCGTTTACTTTCTCCTGGGCGAACTTCCGTGGATGAAATTGGTATGCAAGGACGACGATGAGTGGACGGAGAAAGCTGGACAGCTCAAAATGTCCACCGCTCCTAGCGAATTGTGTCAGGTATTTTTTCACACTCTTCTTAATAGATACATCATTAAATTAGTTAAAATAATATTTATTTATTATTGCGTTCATTTTCCTTATATTTTATTTAGGGCCTTCCTGAAGAATTTACAACTTATTTGGAGTACTGTCGGGGATTGCTGTTTGAGGAAGCTCCAGATTACAATTATTGTCGCCAGTTGTTCAGCGGGTTGTTTGAGAAATTGGGGTATGAGAATGACAAGGTTTACGACTGGGATTCGCCGGATTCGGTCAACTCGGTGACTGAGGAGATGGAAGCTTTGGACCTCAATGCTAAATCTGGAAATGAGGCTAAAGACGAAAATGAGTCTCGTACTCAGCCCTCGATCTAAGCTTTTCATGCATACTTCGAAATACTGAAATCCCTGACAGGGGTCAAACCCGAAAAATGTGAGAAAAAGTGACAGGGGTCAATCCCTATGACATAGACTACCATTTCGAAGCCTGTTTTCATGTAATTGTATTTACTACGCGTAAATAATAATTTAATACATTTTTTTTAGTTTAGTTTATTAAATCTCGACTAAAGATGTTACATATTACATTATGTAGGTTAGTTACCACTTACCATACTACATGAATTGTAATTTAAATCATCAAATTGACTCACCTTCACAAATCAAATTGTATTTTGGTTTTAATAAAATTCAACCTGTTTTCTAAACTTATAAATTTTAACTTTTCCTGACACTTCTTAACTAAACCAACATTTTCCAATCGAAAAGCATAAGTATTGACACATTAAGAAAACATTCTCATGACACGGCATGAATTAATTTAAAAATACATAAGTTCATCCACTAATGGAATCTGAAGTATAGTGGATAATTACTAATTAAACCTTTTAACGTAATGTGGCCGAACCTGTAACGTTGCATTGTACTGGATGCAGATACAGTAAGGCTGCATATCTTGCTTCGCACAGAAACCTTTTTCGCTGTACCAATCATCCCTCACGAACGGATTCTCGTCCGGATCCGTCACTATAAATTCTCCGCCAGGATTGCGAATTACCATTGTTTTGAAAATGGGGTCATGTGGAGATCCCAGAATTCTTACGTGGACACCCAGCGCATCTCCGCAGTTATCTCGTACGTTGGATGCTTCAAAATGATGGACTGTGTCGTTACTTATGATGGCCCGGCACTCCGGTTTTGTATAGGTGTCACTGTTCACGAACACCACACTGGCATTGAGGATACGTTTCAGCCGGATTACCGCACACATCCTTAACATCGAGACTTTCGAGTTGATCTGGGCTACAACAGCCTGAGCAGCTTTCACAGCCAAGAATGCGTCTGTGTTGATGGGAACTCTTTCCAAACAGAGACACCACATCCAGGGAATTCCAGCGGACTCACAAGTTCGCCCATTAGGGTTAATCTCGAACAAACTCTGACCTCTGTCCCACATTTGCCAATAATGTGGCTCGAAGTGACGATTTCGCCTCCAGTTTTCATCTTTCTCCAAGAATCTCTCCATGTCAATGAAGTCCAGAATGGTCTTGTGCATGTCGAACGGTGACGCCAGACTGTTCTCCGCATTCCATTTCAGATTTTGATAAGCTTTGGAATATTTTTTGCGGAACCATTCGGGAAGCGCGAGGTATGCCAAGGGCTGTCTATTTTCAATAAATGACTGCTCAATATCATCTCGATTACGATAGCCATGATCTCCGATAAGGAAAAGCGCCGTGTGATTCAAGTGACCTTCCACATTCAAATATTGTAGCAGTTTCAGCAGAGGCTGATCTCCCCAGTGGTGAGTGTCTAAGGATCCGTGCTGCAGTCTGCAAGACCATACAAAGCTGAAGGTGGAGCGGTTCTTTGGATTGAAGACTTCTGACATGGACCTCACTTTGTCCAAGAGAGCTTCGAACGATAGACGAGGCCCGTAACAGTAACTATCAAAACGCATCACTCTCTGCATAAGAATTGCGTACGGCCTTCCATAGTAATCCGTTGGAGGTTCATCAGCAAATGTGTTCCAATAGTGGTCGTTAAAAATACTCATTTCAATATCATCCTCTGCGTACAAAGTGCGGTAGCCTTGAGAAGCAAATGTTTTCCAGAGAAAGGCACAATCCCGAAGACGCTTTCCACCGATAAACAGGAAACCCCTTTTATAACAGTCGTTCGAGAATTCGTCCCATGTCATGCCAGTCAAAAATGGGAGTACATTTGGTACTGTGTTGCCCGCCACTTTATTGTAGCCCATGAACCTCACAGCAGAGAGATTCTTATCCAGGAAGACTTTGGACCGCGGAAAAGCTCGTTCGAACTGCATTTGTGATGTGGTGTCCATTCCAATGACGATCACGCTCAGCCGCCCTCCATCATCATCGCCTTCATTGACTTTGCTTTGCCCCTGCTCCCATTTTTTGATCCGATCCTCAACGTCCGGCTTCTCCTGGAACAGTTGGAAAGCGTCCCTGTAGAATATTTGGTCGTCCGATGTGCCGCAACTGACATAGATCAGTTCAGTGGGCAATTGTATTGCACTGCGTGGGTTTTCGTTGCCAATATTGTGGCAATTCAAATCCTTCCTATTGTAGTTTAAAGAATGCCAACTGATTATTTTTTTTTCAAAATAATGACATACATGACAATAATAACATAGCATTAAATTATGACACTTCACTTACGTAACAGATTCATCCTCTTTTCTTGTAACTGCCTGGTAGCAGCATTTAATGCCTTCCGTTAGTTCTATATCGAGAACCAAGATGTGACCCTCCTCCACGTGAAACGCCTTGTCTTTAAAAATCCCCAGACTCCTCGAGCACGAAGTGTTTAGTTGAAACTTGGACTCAGCAATTAATGACGTCATTTCGGGTGCAAATGGATCCAGCTTTCGTAAAACGCATCTCAAACTTTGACGATGTTGACCCTTCCACTGTACAAAACTCTTCAGTCGGCCGACGCTAATGGTAGTAGGGCTAAAAGTAAAATCATTAAGAAGAATATTACGTTAGTTAGTGTATAGAAAGTCAAGTTACAAGTTACAAGCTCTTAAAAGTATTCACTAATTATCGTCTTAATCAATTACCTCAGGTGGTTAATCAGAAATATCAGAGCCAAAAGCAGCAGCAATGGGCGGAAACATTTTCTTTGGAGTCGGTGACATTTTTCTTGAAGACGATCTGTTTTATAAAGAGGAAATAACACAAGTTAATTAACTTTTAATTAGAAAGTTTTCTTTCTTTCTTTTGGTCAGTCAGCTGATAACTGAAAAGTTAGTTAAGTAATTGTCTACACGTTAAAACATATTTAATTAAAAGAACAGCTTACAGCGAAACGTCGACTTTCGACGTTGCGTTTGCCGGAGTCTCTCTCGTAAAGTTATGTACCCAGGCATCATCCAGTCCTCTGGTTTAATTAATTTCCAGGTCAAATGTTAATTCAAAGAGAAGAATGTATTAAAAACCAGCTAAATTTAATATGTCAATCAAAGCATTGTTTAACTTAACTATAAAAGTTGTTCAAAATTACTAAAAACTTACCTTTGCCCATCTTAATCACTGGGTGGCGCGCCATGTCTCAGTGAATTCCAACTATTCCAAGGCAAAAACAACTATAATACAGAAATGTAATAATAATTAATTAGGTTACTACAAACAATCAAATTCAGCGATTCAATAAAAATATCAAGGATCAATCGAATTAATGAAAGCTGAAAGGATTTAAGCACTCAACTTTATGCAAACAACAAATACGAACTGTTATTACAATGTAAATCAGCTGAATAACGAGTGGATAATTAAAATGTGGATTTTGCTTCCTTGGTTCCTACTAACACACAGATCACATTCACAATGATCGCATCCTCATGGTCATGAATGATCCAAAAAACCAAGCAAGATTTGCACATGCACCATATGTAACTAACAAGACATAAGATAAAACTTTTATCATAAAAGTTGAATCTTCT
>VYYJ01002661.1:0-20194 GCA_021029165.1 Cyphoderus albinus | reverse complement strand
TGAAAAGGAAAGGTTGAGGTTGAGACATAACGCGTGTGTAAATATTATATTATAGTGGAAAATGAAGAAAATAATTTTCACATGATACGCTTACATGCTAATCCACGAAGAGGAAAGTGTAGCAGAAAATCTTTTTTTGAATTGTATCACTTGGTTTTTCTTATCATTCCGATGAGCTATTTGGTTCACTCAGTCATTAAGCAACAAGAATATTGTCGGTGGTGGCTGTGGTTGTTGAAGGATGATGGAGCTTGAAAATGGAAATCAAAGTGGTGCTGAAATCGAGAAGCAGGTGGAAGTGAAAAATTTCTTTTCAAAATTTGCAACAGCTTCTACAACAGCAACAAAAACAACAACGGGGCCTTCGCAATCTCCCAAATCATCTGAGCAGAAAAAAAACTGTCAAAGTGAGCCTGGCGAAATTCAATCTGAATGTGACACAACATCCCCTATTTTAAAGCTGCGCCTTCTTTCTGGTGAAAATAACAATTTAAAAAAAGAGTTCAACGAAGTCCATCTAAATTTCAAACTTCACCAGGAAAAATTCGAGTCTGTACAAAAGGAAGTGGCTGAATTGGAAGTGACGCTGAGCAAATTCCAAAACTTACTTAAAATAAAAGAGGACGAAGTCAAAATTCTACAGCAAGCCATAAACAGTCCAATTCCTATTCGACTTGCTAAACCTGGTGACCCGCAGATATCCAATATTCTGAAAGTGAAAATTGTGTGTCTCAAACACCACCTGGACCTTTTGACGGCAAAGATGATGATGCCTTCGAACTGTAAGCATGTGGATGCTGAAACCCCTTCTGATCCAAATGTAAATTTATTTTCTAAAAAATATTTTCGAGACACTCAGACTGCACGTGATAAAGCAGCGCAAACTCGAATCCGACGTTGTCAATATTAAATGTCATCTAAATAAAATTATAAAATTTATGAAAAAGAAAAAATCCAAGTAAGCAATAATTAGTCGTATTTAAGTATTTATAATGTGAACAATAAAAAACTAACATTTTAATATTTTTTATTTTCTTGTCAATGTCAATTTCCAATTGTTTACTAAATAAATAATTGCTGCATGAAACACGAAATAATTTTACCAAATAGAGGTTTATTTAGACAGCACCAATATTTCATTATTACATAGTGTAGCTGCGGCTGAGAACGCATTTAGAGTTGAGGTAGGTCTGCCCATTGCAAAACAAACCTAAAAACATTTCAAGGTTAACTGGAACTTGTTCTTGTGGAAATGCGAATTTATACCTAACCACATGGCAACACTTCAATCAAATTTAGATTGAGGTAGGTTCAGCATGGAATGATCATCACTCATCACAATACCCAAAAGTCAAGTGTTAAGGTTACAAGGTTAGAATGTTCATAAGATACATATGCAGAGTAATTCTGAGCAATGCTTTAAGGTGTGTGTACATTGACATATATAATAAAAAACCACAAGATTAAAAGAGCGTAACATTTGTTTTTATTCATCTGTGATGTTTTGAACTCTGGGCATCCTGGCTTGTTAAAAATATTATGATTATGATCCTGTCATAATATAATGTTATTTTATATTTATGCCTTTATAACATATCAAAGCTGCTGTGAAGCTTTTGCTCTCAAGCTATCAATCTTTTATAGTGCCACCAAACAAAATCCGTAAGTCAGATAATACTCATGCAGACTGACGATGAGTAACGTGGAGTTCATTGGGTACAGATATCTGAACATTCATAGCAAACTCACTTCTGTAAATATGTAGGTATATGTAGATATACTTTATATAATATTATCCGCCCCAGCTTCAAGGTAAAACCGAGCGTCACTATTCATTTATTCAGTTCCAGCATATTCCAGTAAGATTAGGTTTGAAGCAAAGCAAGTAGCAACAAAAAATCTATTTAACCAGTAGGCTGAGCAGTAAACGAAAGTCGTAAAAAATTGTTTGGTGAGGATACAATCTCACATTTTGTTTTCATATAGCCTCCAGTATTCTCACTAAATTATATCCAGTTTTGTAAACACAGTAAACCTATTTTGTGAATAGAAAAAAATAGTTTTAAAAAATTTAATGGCATTCCGCTCTGGAAATGGGGGTCTAGAAGAAAAAGATATATTGGAAATCTGTAAAATGTTTTCATATTCTGGAGCATCGCCGACCTCACTTAAAAGTCATTATTGTTCCTGCTCAGCCCTGGACTCGAGAAAAGTACCTGCTCCATCATCCAATGAGAATAATAATCAAGGTGATAACTACCCAAGCTCTCCACTGCTAATGTTGCATCTGTTGTCGGGTGAAAATTCCGATTTAAAGAAGAAGCTGAAGGAAGCAACATTGAAACTTATAGCTCATCAAGAAAAATTGGAAATTCTACTGCAAAAAAAAATTCAGATGGAGCTTGCCCTGAGAAGTCTGCAAAAATCCATTGAGTCGAAGGACAACCAAATTGAAGAGCTCAGGAGAAATATGAAACGCCCCAGTGTTATCACTCGATCATCATCATCTTCAGAGAAATCGTTAAAGTCATTTTTACTCAAAATGAAGATAATGTCTTTCCAGTACCATCTCGACTTCCTTACCGGAATCTCAATGTCGGTACATATTAATAGTGGTCGTTGTGGTGAATTAAAAAATAATTTTGACAAGGTTCCCCCACTGAACGATTTTCATGAGAAATGTCAAAGGTCATTTAGGGAACATAGATTAAAGCAGTATCAGCTATATGCTGATATAATTGGTCTTAAACGTCAGCTACAAAAAATTCTGGGAATTCTTCGGAAGCAAAAATCAAAACAATCGTGACGTTATTGTTTTGGTGGATTTCAAAATGTGTAAAAATATTTAAATTTCCTTTTGCAATAAATACATTTTACAATCAAATATACATGCATATTGCTTCATTTTCCTTTCTCATAATTTGGTTATTGGATATTATGCACTATCGTATACAATTACATATTGTTTTTGTCCGGACTTTTCCAGAGTTTTATTGCGCAAGCGGCAGTAAAATTATATCTGAGAGCTGGGTTCATTTGGTACTTTTGTTGCTGTGACTATGTGGATTATTGTTTTTGTCTGGACTTTTCCAGAATTTTATTGCGCAAGCGGCAGTAAAATTATATCTGAGACCTGGGTTCATTTGGTACTTTTGTTGCTGTGACTATGTGGATGTATGAGATTTTGTCTCAAAAACGAACCAGATTTTTACATACATAAAGTTGCATCCACAATCTCAGCGCTACGGCAGAGTAAATAATATTGTTCAAAAAGTTTCGGTTTCGAAAAAAACAAACATTAATTTTTATTTACGAAACCAACCGCCCCCTCAATTGATTGACACCTTGAATTACATGATTAATAAAATAATTATACCTAATAACTATGCCTAATAAATATTAATAATAATGATCATTATAAATTGCACATGAAACATGTTTTTGTCACGTTCTATTCAGGATGAAGCGTTTTGTAGTCGGATTAAATACAGAGCCGCTTTCGGTCACTCATCACATCATTCATTTCCTTAAATAGACTGGCCACTACCAATTAATTGGAAAACCAATTAGCGGCTGAAATGAAAGTTTGAGTGTTTGCTATATAAAGGATGAACTTTGTTCGTCCCTCGCACAAAGTATTTTCCACGGCCGAGAAAAACAAGTCAATACTTTGGAAGCCTCACTACTTCTCAAATACGCCAAAAGATCAGAGTGCGTCATGTATTTCCTTACACAATATCAATCTTTGTGCAGAATTTCATTCGCGATTTTTTTCTGGCTTCATCTTATTCAAAGTGGCTTTTCAAAGGAGGACGACACGAGACGGGATGATTGCGAGTTACTTTGTGGCAAGTATTTCAGCAAATCTGCTACAAACGACGATGCCACAAGGTAATATAATTATACCAAATTAATTTGTAACATTGAACAAAATTTATTTATTTATATTTGTTGTTCATATAAAGTATCTTTTTTCAATTTTTTAACAGGCTTGACAGTGTACAAGAAACAAATTATTTAGCGTGTAAGCTCCTTTGTGGGGACTACATGGCCGAGCGCGAGGAATCCAAGAGGCGTCGAAGAAAAAGGACTCTTTCTTTGGAAAATAATGGGTTGGCCAATCCAGTTCGACGAGTGTACAATTCAATTAGAAAATATTTACCATGGTAATTTAATTTATACTCGATTATATACATAAAGTAATATTTAAGTGGAATCTTTGTACCTTTACAAGTTTTGTTCCAAATCTTCACGTTTTGACAATACATTAATAAATAAAATAGTCAAATTACAAAGCCGTAATAAATTTCTTGTTTGAGAGAATTTGTGTATTTGTGTACAGTAAAATATTTTATTTTCTACCAAACAAACGTGGTATCTACATGTTCAATATTTTTTATTTTCTTATTACAAAATTCAACCAGAAACGAAAGCAAGCACAATACCAAACATCCAAGCCAAAGGAGAAAAATGGACACAATTTTCCCCTCCAATCTCAACTTTCCCACTTCATCCCTTTCCTCCACAGTTTCCGTCGCTGACAACACCTTCGGTCTATTCATCACCTTGTCTGTAATCTCAAAACTGTATCTTTCTCTCACCCATCTGTAGTAGAGTCCGGATGCAAGCAAAATCTGAAATTTTCTAGCGAGCTCTTTAGTATCAGGAGGAAAAATCGCCACATGCGTTTCACCAAATTGTATCAGCTCTCGCCCCACGTAGCATATTTTGGACGTTTTACTCTGTCCAGTGAAAACCCATTCGTTAATAGTCATAACGGCACCCAAAGCAAATGTCCATCCTCTAACTCCAACAAAATTATCATATCTGATTAGGTCTTTGAAGAATTCACGATTTACGAACAGGTGAAATGCATTTGTCCTTAAATTTCTTGAAAGTACAGAAGCGACGCCGCCCAGTTTTATTGATGTAAGATTAAGCGTCTCCAGGACGTCCTTGCGGGCAGGGTAACTAATTGTGTAACCTTTGGATTCAACATCGTATAAATTTTCCAGTCTTTCTTCTGCAGCAGGTTTAATAATTTGGCTTGTCAACTGACTATTGTAGAGATTGACCAGAATGAGACAACAAAATATCCACAACATAAAAAGTCCCGAATTGCCCCAACGTTTTTGCAATCCGGTCACACTGGTTGATATAAGGGCTGATAGAGCTGGAAATACAACGGGTTTAAAGAATCTTTTGGAAATGTCATGAAATGAAATAAAACTAACAAAAATCAAAGCCATTGCTAGACTTATCCATGTCCACATGTCGAATGGTTGAGTGAACAGTAAAAAGTTCCAAATTGATTCCCATTTGTTAAGGGGAATCGAGCAATGCACAAAATTCAGGTACAAATTATCCACACGCACCAATGAGGGCAGCTCTTTCATTGAATCAATTGTAATTTGCCTTTCACTGTAGAAAAGTTTCCATATGTCACTCAGTGCTTTTCGCTCGGCTCCAAATGTGGGAACACCAGGAAGATATTTTGGATTATTAAAATCATCGCTGTAGTTTGGATGGCCTGGTGCTATTAATGTTTTGTTGACTGCGTGTGCTAAAAGATATGCCTCGTTGCAAACTGCAGGAACGCGTAGACTGGGCGACGGATAAAAGAAGAAACGAAATTCGCTGAAATTTCTCAAGTAAATTTACAAAGCTTCTTGGGATAATCCAGGGTATTCCAGCTGCAGAAAATCCGAGTTTTTATTAATCCTCATAGTTAATGTAATATTCGCCCAAATTATTCGGTGACAATTTCACCGTGAAATTGTCAAATTGCCAATCTCCCGCAAACTGGGCAGTAGTCAAATGGAAAAAATATTTATCAAATTTTGTTTGACTTTTTATTGACAATGAAATTCATTTCCGTCAGTTCCTTTATAAAGTACCATTTATTTTTTTTGGAGCAATTAACAAACCAATTAGGTCAAGTATGTCATTACTTACTTCATTATAACACACCAAACAAATTCAACCATAAAAATATTTTATCTATAGTATTCTATTTTATTCTACATTTCTAAATACATGTGCTAAGTTACCAAATAAACGACTGGGTAAATGTGTCCTGTTTAATCCTTATAATTCTCCTTTTGAAAACCTCTCCCAAAAACGAAAGCAAACAGATTACTAAACACCCAAGCCAAAGAAAAAAAATCGACACAATTTTACCCTCCAATCTCAGCTTTCCCACTTCATCCCTTTCCTCCACAATTTCCGTCGCTGACAATATCTTCGGCCTCTTCATCACCTTCTGCGTGATCTCAAAACTGTACCTTTCTCTCACCCATCTGTAATAAACTCCGGATGCAAGTAGAATCTGAAATTTTCTGGCGAGTTCTTTTGTACCAGGAGGAAGAATCGCTACGTGTGTGTCACCAAATGGAATCAACTCTTGCCCCACATAACACTTTTTTAAACTGTTAATCTGTCCCGTGGAAATGAGGTCGTTTGTGGTAATTGCAGCGTCGAGGGCAAACGTCCATCCTCTGACTCCAACCAAATTGTCATATTTAACCAGGTCTTTGAAGAAAGTGATGAATTTCCGATTTGCAGACTGGTGAAATTTATTTCTCATTAGATTTCTAGCAAGTATGGAAGCTACACCTCCAATTTTCTGTGCAGTGCGATTCAACATTTCCACGACTTCCCTTCTAGTAGGAAAATTAATCGTGCATTGTTTGACTTCAACATCATATAAATTTTCCAGCCTTTCCTCTGCACTAGGTTTAATGATTTGACTGGTCACCTGGCAAGTGTAGAAATTGACTAGAATCAGACAAGAAAATGTCCATAGGATGAAAAGTCCCGAGTAACCCCAACGTCTTGGTAATCCACTCACACCTGGTGATAGCAGTGCTGACAGAGTTTGCATTGGAACTGGGTTCATGAACTTATCGGATATATTTATATTATGGAATGAGAGTATGCTTATAAGAAACGCAGCTACTATTAAACATATCCATGCCCACATGCCAAAGGGATGGGTGAACAATAAAAAATTGTAAATGGATTCCCGTCGATTCTCCGGAACTGAGCAATGCACGAAATTTAGGAACAAACCGTCCACGCGCACAAGTGCTGGAAATTCCTTCACAGCTCTAAATTTCTCCCACATATCCCCAACTGTATTTCCCTTAGCACCAAATAATTCCACGCCTGGATAGTATTTTGGAATATTATTGTCATCTTCATCGCTGTAGTTCGGATGACCTCTCGCTATCAATGTTTTGTTTGCTGCGTGCGCTAAGAGATATGCCTCGTTGCAAATCGCGGGTTTGTTGAGGTCGGGCCAAGGATAAAAGAAGAAACGGAATTGGCTGAAATTTCGCAAATAAATTTCTAAAAGTTCCTGGTTTACTCCGAAATATTGCAGCTGGAGAAAGCCCGAGTCTTTTTGTTGTTTCATGGTCATTTTTATATCTGGTAGCCTCATTGAATATTTTTGTAACAATCTGGTGAATTTTTGTAGATACTTTTAGGTAGGTAGCTTTGCTTAGAATAATGTAAATGGTAAATTGGATTGTGGAAAAGTCATTAATTTGGTTGGAAAATCTATTAGATGGAAGTGTACTTCAGCGGATTTTTTATTGAATAATTTATTGCTGAATTGTGATGCTTCATTTTATAAGTGACCATAAGTTGTCAGAAGTAAATTTTGACTGACATTAATATAAAAATAATAACCAATTTGGTCAATCTTTTAATAAGTAAATCTACCACTTTTGTTTCTATTGAGAAAGTGGCGACAAACTAGGTCAAATAGGTCATGCTTTTTACCAATTATTCTCATACACAGAATTAATGTGAAGGTTAGTTTTGAGTGGTTGCTGGTGCACATTTTAGCATCTGCAAATTTTTTTAAATTGTAATTTAATAAATTACTCCGGTTATCTAAATTGAGAATTCGCTTTAGTGTGCGTGGTTAATTTTAATAATGGAAACGTATATCTGTAGGGTAAATTAGTATATATTATCTGATGATAATTTTCTATTATACATAATTACAATGTAATTATTACATGGGCATGTCTATGATAACCATTGAGAAAAGTTTTAATTTAAGATGACTGTTTCAGATTTAATTTTCAATAGATGCATGACTCACATGAGCTTCATACATTTTACATGAAATATTATTATTATCTATTGGGCAAGTTTAGTGTCTGGACTTGAAAAACCAGACGGTCAAGGCTAACTAAATCGGCATGTAGAAAATAAAGTTTATTGGGCACGCCTGAAGAAAATAATCTGTCCTAACTCACTACTAACTCAGTATAGTGGTTAAACTAAATGCAAGCTTATTTGAGTGTTTGACAAGTCTTCAACTGGCTTGCTGCACAATTTTTATTTACAAATTTCACACGGAATATTTCAAGAGAAACTGATAAAAAATTTAAACAATTAATCTATCTCTAGTACATTCAACGAGAAAATAATATTATGGACTGCGAAGTTTCACGATTTCGCTTAATACGAAATGCTTTGTGTTTGTGTCTGTACATAATGCTTAACGCTTTGGTTATTCATGCGTCATTTGTATAAGGCAAAAACTGGTTTATTTTTTTCCCATCTCGAAACAAACAAAGCCTTAGACATCCACCTAGTCACAACGACAAACGGACCAAATGAACCCTGTCCCGGTTTCTAGGTATAACTTTAGAGCCGCTTGCTAGAAAAATCTGGAAAGTCCAGACAAAAACAAAATATCTCTACGATGGTGGATAGTATCCAATAACTTGATATAGAAGAATCATGCATTTTCATTGTAAGAAACGTCTAGCAGTTTGAAAATATTTGTGCTGAATAAAGGAATGAGGCAATCTGAATGTTTTGTATATTTCACTGTAAAGTTTATTTTAAAAATTGAAACTTAAAATTTAAAATTGTACACATTTTGAAAGAAAAACATTTTTGAGTCACGATCGCTTCGATTTCTGCTTCCGAAGAAATCCCACAGTTTTTTGTAGCTGACGTTTAATACCAATTATATCAGCATACAGTTGATACTGCTTTGATCGATGTTCCATAAATGACCTTTGACATTTCTCATTAAAATCGTTCAGGGCGGGAACCTTGTCACAATTATTTTTTAATTTGCCACCACGACCACTGTCAATATCCACTGGCTTTGAGATTCGGGTGAGGAAGTCGAGATGGTACTGGAAGGACATTATCTTCGTTTTGAGTAAAAATGTTTTTAGAGACTCATATGACGATGATTGTCGACTGATAACACTGGGGCGTTTCATATTTCTCCTGAGTTCTTCTATTTGGCTGTCCTTCGACTGAATCGATTTCCGCAGATTTTTCAGGGTACGTTCCATCTGAAGTTTTTGTTGTAGTAGAATTTCCAATTTTTCCTGATGGGCCGTAAGGTTCAATGTTGCTTCCTCCAGCTTCTTCTTTAAATTGGAATTTTCACCCGTCAACAGATGCAACATTAACAATGGAGAGGATGGGTAATGATCATCTTGATTATTATTATTTTCAGGGGGCGATGGAGCGGCTGCTTTTGTAGAGTCCGGGACTGAGCAGGAACAATGATGAATTTTAAGTGAGGTCGGTGAAGCTCCAAAATAGGAAAGCATTTTTCTGATTTCCAATAGATCTTTTTCTTCAAAACCCCCATTTGCACAATGTAATTCCATCTTAAATCCTTTGATGCTTCTCTTCACTAATCCGTTTTACTGTCATTAACAGAACTGACTAATATTTATTGTGGACACTGGACACTATATAAAAACCAAACGTTAGATTGTTATATATTCGCAATAATATTTTTACTAAGTTAAAATTTTTACTTCGCCTCAAAAGTGAACTGTGAACTTGAACGGTTCATGCTTTAATATGGTTAATTTCTACGGACCAGCAAACTTTATTTGTTGTTGATACTCGCGTCGTCCTAACTCTCGTCTGACTGGAATCTGCTGGAACTACGTAAATAAATATTGACGCTCGGGCTACCACAACTAGCCGCAGATATTAAAATACTATGTCCTATGCCTTATTGCAGACTTGCGTTTCTTACGAACGTGCAAATATAATTTGTACCCGGTGAACTCTCTGACTGAGAGTCTGAGTAACTTAGTTACACTCAGCACTATCTACGTGGGTTAGGAATTGCTTGTTGTGGCACTGGAAAAACTTGGACAGCAGCAACTTCACAGCGAAAGCTTCCCATCGTCTCGTTTGCGTTTATGGAGTGATACGGACAAAATAAAATGATATGACGCCGTAATACTTTATAACAAGTCGAGACAGACGCTCAAACTTCATAATATCACAGATGAATAGAAACAGAAAACTATCACGCTCGCTCAACTCTGTGCTGTGGTTTTCCTTGTATTGTTTACTTACACACTCTAACACCATTACTCAGAATTATTATGCAACCCAAGAAAATTCGTACCCTATAACCTTTGGAAAGCCTTTTGGATTTTTGATAATGAGTTGGTACCGTACCTACCTCAATATGATCGTGATTGAAGCTTTGTTGATGAATCATTCGGCACTTGGTTAATCTTGAGTTTTTTATGAATTGTCACTTACAACTGGCAGACCTACCTCAATTTTGAATAGGCTGCGAACCACAAGCCACAGCAACACTAGCCGGTAGCCACGCTACTAATTATGTAATCTTGTTGCCGATTAATTAAGTATCTCTCGTTAGTAAAATTATTTTGTACAAGGCATCAATCATTTATTTAAAAAAAACCTGAAAATTCACAATTAAACAAAAGAATTTGTATAGATTTATTCGGGTAAAACGTAACAAATATAGAACCTATTTTTGTTCATAAATAAGACTAATTATTACTTAAATAATTTAAAAAATCATTTTCAGAAACTTGATAATTTTATCACATGCTGCTTAAATCTCAAAATACGAATGGTCACGAAATATATTTAATAGAACACAGTTAACATTTGAACCAGAAGATTTTCAGCAACCAACTGCTTACAGTTCCAGGGCATTATCACATCTGTGCTCAATATGTCAAGTATTTTAAGGGACACCATTTTGAATATCAAAATATTGGATAACTGCGACTAAATCATTATATTTTCAACTTGCTTTTTTCTTGTATTGTACAATGTTGAAAATTCCATTTTTGATTGAATATATTTAATGTATTAAAATATAGTGCACAAAATATTTTATGTGGGTGTTCGAACACTATTAAAAATCCAATGCAGTTGCGGCTACTCAATCAAAGTTGTATTTCCTTTGGACTCGTTTTTGTTTCCTTTTTGTATGTTCATGATCATGATGCATGGTAGATCATGTTTTCACATTTATATCTTGTGAGCCTCATTATTCCATTTTACTCCAGTCAACCACGCTAAAAAGTTTTTAAAACAGGTTACTTGGGAACTAACCATTGCAACGTAGAGTAGTTAATTGGTAGCAAATATAAAGACCTGACTAGATGAAAGTAGCATTGCATTGAATTGAATATATTAAGCGAGACGATGTGAAATGTTTGACGGGAAAAAATAATTATTTTTTACCTGAGTTGGTCTCCGAATGAAGCTTAAGGATTTAAGTGTCTGCAAATTTTAAGTTGCTGGATTTCTTTTCCATTTGTCCGGTGTCTCGCCTTCTCATTGTCTTGAGAATTGCATCAGAGCAACCTTGTTATTCCTAACCTAAGAAACATGTTTTAGCACTTCTCAAAATACAGACAATTAATTTGATTACGTTTGATTTGATTTTAGCAAGATCTCACGATTAAGTATAAATCTGTTTGTGAGAAAATAACGAACTAAATAACCAAGCTAGATTTTTATTCTTTTAAATTATTGTGTAATTGTACCTGTTTTGACAAAACAAGTTTTTGAATATAAATTTTTCATTTCTATGGGTAAAGTTACAATTTTTAACTTTCTGTTTTATTTAACAATAAAAGGCTTGTGGAAGCTGGAATTGACAAATGCATTTAAATTTCTAAAACCTTACTTATCACATAAATATATTTGTAGGGATTTACAGATTACAGATACAATATATAAGTTTTCTAAGAAATTCGTGAAAAGGGATTTACGCCTGCTGCTACTGAGCCTATTTTATTTATAACCGTCGCGATGCTTTGTTGCTAGTACAAAGAAGTGCAAAGCGGATTTTCCTTGAACATAATTCAAAGAGGATAAAAAGTCAATTTTGGTTTATTTGGGAAAAGTACCAAACTCCTTTCTACGTTGACTTATATAAGCACATGTGCACTGCGTATGAACTCTCACCTTAACTTCAATGTCGCTGGTCACTACTGAAGTCCCATCCACAGGTTTAATTCATAAGTCACGTACACCTTTCTATGTATATAAAATACCTTTCTACCTGTGAAAAGCCACACAGTTGAGATTTGAACTTCAATAAGAGTGGACATCATAATAGAATCAAAACTACTTTTAAAAACAATATTCCAAAAAGTAAAATGGATATTGTTTTAGCACATCTGTTCCCTGAGGAGGTAAAGTCACACAAAAGTTTGGATTTTTTCAAAACTTGTATTTAATTTTGATATTATCATATTAATTGTATTTGATACGAATTTGGTTTATATTTTGCAGCTCTGGTTGATGCTTTTTGAGCAGACGAAAAATTTCCAGCAGATACCATTTTCCAACTCTTTTGCGTATTTCGCCGCAATATTTTCTGACATTGTTTACAAAAATGCCATTGCGGATGCTGAGTTGCTGAAATACCTCCTCAGATATTTAACACTGTCCGATGTTTTGGCTCTTAGGTTGGTCAATCGAAGATGTAAAATTGAATTAGACAATTTGCTCAAAGACGTAGCAAAAGATTCAAACTGCCTGAGGTTTTGTCGACTTGAACCAATAAAATTACTCTCTGGGAGAAATGGTTTAATCTCAGAGTTTGTTGGGCAAGGATTAATAGTAGACATAAAAACGAGTAACGATGACGACAATCTGCTCCAACAATATTTAAGTTCGCACGGAGAAAAAATTGTGCGGATGAAACTCTTCCTGCATGTTGACTCTTCAATAGAGAAACTTTACAATTACCTGAGACAGACGCGAAATGTAAAAAAGATTGAAATATCGGCCGAGATGAATTTAGAGGATTATGATGGTTTTCTGAATAGAATAAATCAATTCTACCACAACTTTCCTGGACTATTGGAACTATCACAGTTTAAAGATTTAGCGATTGACACTAAAATTAATAATGATGATGGCTATCCTACAAACAGGGCAATATTAACACGATGCACCGAGTCATTATTCTTCAACCAACGTCAACGTATCGAAAGTTTATCTTTGCCTATACACATTTTCAATAATTTATCGTTTTACACGAATCTTACAGAGCTGTGTAGTGTGATAACCTATTGGTACTCACTCCCTTTATTGTCAAGTCTTACAAGGCTCCGGAAGCTCACCCTCGAAATTGACATACCAATGGCAGAAATGTTACATCTCAAGAACTCCAAATTTGAACAATGTCAGGTTGGTCTGTTTTTATCAAAAATGATAGGCGACGACAGTTCACTGACGCACCTACACCTTTGGTTTAAAAGATGTTTGTGTTACAATTACGAAGTGCCTCCTGTGTTCTTTACACTCAGAATGAAAATGTTAAAATATCTAACCATAACTAATGGAATACTATCGCCGGGATTTCCTGAACTGGGGAATTTTTCGACTCTGGAAACCATCCAAATTTTGATGAAAAAACGGGTATGTTTATTGTCCCCCGAAAATGTTCCGGGCACTGCAGAATCTCGTGCAATGATTTGGAATTACGTGCCATCGCTTCGCCTATTTATTTTCGAAACCATTAATTTCGAACGGAGAACTTACGTGATTGAAGATATGAAAAATAATCCTGACGCCCAATCCTTGTAGACTAGGAACTCTTCTAGAGGAAACCCCCAATACATTTAAGGCTTCGTATCCACAATAATTGTAGTATTTAATTACGTTTGGCATTTTAATTGTTGCATTTAAAATGACCGCAGTTGATGTGTCAACTGAATGAGGGAGAATATAATAATTAACTAAAGTATAATTGAAATATGTTTGTAATAACGTAGATCTTTCTTCTATACACATATGTATAAATGTATTTAGCTAGATTATATTTGAGAATAAAATTATATTTAGATATTTATTTATAAAATTTTATAGTGTTATATTTTTGCATTATATATTGCTATGCAATTTCGATTCCATTTAACTGTACACTTGTCAAATCACATACAGTTCGAAATTGAATGTAATAAAAATTAACGCGCATTTAATTAACATTTTTATCAATGTATGTTTCAGTGATACAATGAAACAAATTACTACAAGGTTGAGACTTATCCAACAATTTTTGTGAAATACAATTTTCAATTAATTACCTCCTTCAGCATACATATAAGTTTAAAATAGCAGGGCATACTAATATTTAACAGCAACAATTGTTTTTACAAACATCACCAGAAAAATGTACTCGATTTTGCATTCGGAATTAATTGACGGACATAATGCCAAATTAATATAGTGAAATTTCAGTTTTACGGATGTGTTCTAAACCAGCTCATTGCGTTCCTGACGGCTTTATAAGCGATGGAAATGCCATAGCCAAAGTAATTATCCTTGTAAGGTCTTCCATACGGACTAAAAATATTTGCATTGCATGTCCACGTTCCATCATGTGTTTGAAGCCCCTCAGTCTGTAGAGAGGTCGAGGCGTACAGAATATTCTTCACTTCTTGAACTGTGTCGGTCTGAATGGATTAATTGACAGAATCAGAGCCACGATGCCGCTAATGTGAGGCGCCGCCATCGACGTTCCACTCAGTAGATGGTACATGTTGTCTCTTGCATATGATGCAGAGCAAATGTCATAGCCTGGGGCAGTAATGTCAGGTTTAATTCTGTAGGGGTTGTCCGGTACGGGACCACGGCTGGAGAACCAAGCAATCACATCATTCGCGTCACAAGCTCCAACGCCGATAGTATTTCTGTATATGTAAAATTGAATTATTCATTGAGCAAGAAATGGACATTTCATTTTGCTTGAAACTGATTTCCCTACTCGTAATTTCCCGGCGATCAGGTGGTATTACAACCCGGGCCTGCAAACCAAAATTGTGCCAAATTTAGAAAAATTAAATTTCAAGAATTATGAATAAGCAAATTTACAAAAAATTACCTTCGTTCCCAATTGAGAAAACAGCAACGATATTGGCTGCTTCCCAATGGTCAGTCATATCCTGAAGAACATCAACCATGACACCTGCTTTATTACCGATCGAGAAATTTATCACGCGAGGTGCCCTGGAACAATCCGGGTCTGAAGCATCCGGTCTTGTTGGGCACAGCATAAATTGCCCACATGCCAACAGCGATTCCTTCTTGCACGTGACTGCATTGCCCGCAGAGCAGGCAATAAATTTTGCGCCGGGTGCGACGCCAATGTTAAACAATCCTACCGCCGTTCCACTGAAAAATTCAAAAACTATCAAATAAACTATATAAATATTAAAAAATATAAAAGCTCAATGCTTTACATCGTGTGTGTTCCGTGACCATGTCCAACGTCCTAAAAAAACATTTTATATAAGTTGAAACAAATAGGTTTAAAACAAACTTTTCGAAAATATTTTTTTTTCACTTACAGCATCCATCGGCACTTGGGAAAATCCTACGGGATCAAACTAAGAATGTGTCGAGTCAACATACTGAGGCTGAAGGGCTTCATGCGTTACACGAACACCTGTGTCAATCGAACCAACAACAATTCCATTTCCGTAAACACCTAACTCTTCCCACATTTTTCTTGCCTCAATTTTCTCCACACCCCATGCGACATGTCCGTATGCAGGTGGACATTCAAAGTTGTACTTCACAGATTCCTTGGAAGCATCGGCTTCGCCAAACTGGTCCACTTGGAATATGTACGGATTGCGAATTTCCCCAATCTCGACAAATATTTCCAGCAGATCTTCCACAAACTCTTTGGCTACTCCATAAGCAAATATTTGATTGTTGATCCAGGTAGTTTTGAAGAATATTCCAGATTCTTGCAAAAATTTATTTATTGGCCCCTGAATTAGATTTGATTTTTCCATCAGCGCATCTCGAATATATCCGAGTATCTCGGTGCGATCAGGAAACGTGATGCTTTGTAGATTTTCCATAATTTCATCATGAGCAGACTGGAGAACAATGACGATGTCGGTTTTTTCCTCTCCATTAAACTCGACTTGATTACGGTGATCAATCTGCTTTCGGTCTTTGGATGAGGCTAAAATTATGCTGGGTAGAGCGATTATACAAACTAAGACGGTCACGGTGATAATTTTGTTGGCCATTTTAGACTAAGTTAAGGGAAGGGATACTGAGTGATTCTGTTTGAACAGCAATCCTGAGTTATATGAATTTGTTTCTTCAAACGCAACCGGTATTTATGTATCGGTGCTGCGGATCATCCGAGGCATGGGTGTATTGGAAAATTTCCATAGTTCAAAAATATACCAAGTAAACTAATATTAGAAAGAAAGGTATGTTTGGTATATTTGGACCAGAAAGGGTTCTTCTGTTTAAATCAGTTGTTGCAAATGGTATTTACCACCAAATGGTATTTACCGGTAAAATACGGTTTTTACCGGTAAATACCAATCAAGGCTAGGTGGGAAAAAGTAATTAACATCATTACTTTGTCTCACCTAGCCCATCATAGAGTATTGGACACTTTTGGACAGCCCACTATTTCCCATTTCCCAGTAGGAAAAAGTCCAAAGTGGGAAAACTCGCAACACTGATTTAAATATATGTTTTACGTAATAAACTTTGCTTGAAATAGTCTTGAGATTTTTTATTCAATACTCTCATATCTGAAGTGTACAAACAATATTCAGGTACTTTACAAGTTTTAAGCGGCTATAAACACATATTAATAATTTTTATCCACACAACAACTGAATGACACGGTTTGAAAAGCTATGCTGAACACTTACGAAATGAGTTTGGGTTACAAATCATGGTAGGCACTTTTTGAGAAGCCCCTTAAACGTGAGTTATGAAATCTGCTAGAGTATAAAATTTAACGTCCGAAATAAATAAAGTTCATTATTAAATTCAAAGGCAAATTGAAATAATGTTTTTTTTTCTAAAACGAAGTGAATGAGGCCCATAAATCAAGGAAATCAAATTATTCAAAATAATTTAGATTTAATGTTTTCGCCACAAACTGTTATTGCTTTTGAGAATTTTCAGCACTGCCAAAAAAACCAACTTCGTGCGAAAGTGTTACTTTGCTCCAGCTTATTCCTAGAAGGTCCCATTTTGTGGAAAACATTTTAAGTTTATACATATTGTTTACAAATGAGAATTGTATTATGGATATACAATTTTAAAATACCCATGCAGCAACAATTATAAACATTATACTTATAAAAAATTATAGTTGAACTTCTACTTTATTACTGCTGCGAGAATGTCAAGTTGCGTTTCATTTTCGGTGCATTGTAAATTTTAAATTTAGAGTAATTTATGCATTGCATAGAAAAACGTCTTAGCCCATACTCTCTTATGATCAGTCATTTATGTACTGAAACTGAAACAAGTAAACAATAAAGACAAACTACCTATATGAACTATGATTTTTACAAGAGAAACGATTAAATTACAAATCGATCTCGGAAAGCCACAAAGAGAGTGCGAACAATTGAAGAGGAATTGATAATGTACGAATAGCAAACCACTGTCAATGCTTACGTTAGTGATCTTTAATAATATCCCATTAAAGTTATACAGTTATACGTCTGCAGAATTCTACGTTCGTTAAATATTGATGACGCTCGTTAAAACTATTAATTACGTAGCCAGACGGTATCACTAACGTACTCAGCTTTTTTCGTTACTTAACCTAATCATTATATTTGGAGACTGTTGGGAGGATCAATTCGTAATCAAGTTAGTTTTTCATTCCAAAACAACTTTCTTTTCAACACAGTTTTATTTAACTTTTATAAAAACTTTGAAACCAAAGTGGATATCGGAAGAGTTGAAGACATGAATCTTTCACTTATTAATCATATCATTATACTTATTCTGTCCGTGGCCTCTGCCTCTACTACAAAGGTAAATTAATATTTTCGCATTTAAATGACATGTGAGGCAAATAATAAAAATAAAATATATCACGCCGTGTCGGTTTTCTAACTGCTTTTGTGTGATTAACTCTTACAGAAACCTGGTCGCCGAGTAGGAGTCAACGATGAGTATTGTGATAATCCAAGAGGTTGTGGCCCTCCTGGACAGGGACGGTAATTATCTCCGCAAATGATGACACACTGGTTACGACAATTCTTCTGGCAACAAGGAGATACATTGAACCTACAACTCTCCATTACTTAGAATGATTTAGCTAACGATTATTGATTAATGTTAAATTGATTTTTTTTTCAAACGTTACAATTATCTAAACGTTCATTCCATATTACTTCCAATGAAATAAATTCAAATTTTGCGTTCTCTGTAACTGAATGATTTAACTAACTTAATATTTACCTACAGAAGTTTAACATAAATTAAAATTGAAAAATTGAAATCTAAAATAAAATAAATCAAGCCAATCCAAAAATACAAAATAGCATGAAAAATTTTCAAGCTACTTAATGAGAAACTGCACCAATAAATGCAGCTTATGTATATAGCTCGAATCTTGAAAGGATTCAAGGTTATATTTGGTATATATGGATGGAATAATTTTTAATTCTAAATTCTCTAGAGTAATGTAGTAGATATAATATAAATTTCAAAACAAAGTCAATTAAGACACTACTATTACCCGTGGAATATTTTTGTATCACGACACTATCGGCTGACGTGATCATGTGTACGATAAAATTCTAGAAAAAATTTAATTGAAAATGGCTGTTTTAGAGTTAATTTAAATAGATTCACAGGAGCTAGGTGCCTCAAATAAAACAAAAGCATTACATTATACTTACATGTCTAATATTGCTAAGAGGAAACTTGGCATGAAAAATAATCTACTGGACAAGTCTACTGTCTGGAAACAGAAACCCAGACAGTCAAGGATAAAAAAATCCTCACGTCGAAAACAAGGGGCCATAGGGTACGTTTCAGAAAATATTTCTGCGCTCAGGCACCACTGCCAGTTTTTGTGGTAGCGTAACACGAAATGCAAGCTTTTCTGAAGTGTTCGTGCGTCATCGACCAGCAGATTTCAGAATTTTCTTTATTTCAACAATTACTAGTTTGGTCTTCAAAATTGCCCCATAATGAACCATTAAAGACTTTGTTAATATTTATTTTAGATATGAAATTCGTTAACAAAATTAAAAACTGATGTACTTAATAACCTCAAATAATATATTATATAATGTATCAGACTAAAATAAAGAATTTTGTAGAGAAGCGAAAAAAATCAATAATATTTCTCTCTACCACCACGAGAAAATAATATTATGGACAGTAAAGTTTCCCGAATCTACTTAATGCAACATTTATAACACAAAAACTGGTTTTGACCAGTAGACAAAATTTCAGACATCCACCAGGACAAAGCGACAAACGTACCAAATGAACCCATGTGCTAGGATATACTGAATAAAATACATATGCTTGCCAAATAAGAGATTAGAAAAGTCCAAACAACAAAAAATATGTATAAGGTAACTTTGAAACGTCCGACCTTTTGAAGATAATTGTTTTAAAAAAATTAAAAAAAACTCGGAATATATTTTGCTGTATAATTTATTTTCCAAAGTCAAATTTATTTGTATTTACATGAATTGTACAGGTTTTAAAATAAACAAAATTTTGAGTCACGACCTTTTTGATTTTTGCTTCCGAAGAAATCCCACCATTTTCTGCAGCTGACGCTTGATGCCAATTATATTAGCATACAACTGATACTGTTTTAATCTATGTTCCTTAAATGACCTTTGACATTTCTCATGAAAAGCGTTAAGTGACGGAACCTTGTCAGAATTATTTTTCAATTTACCACTGTCAATATTCACTGGCTTTGTGATTCCGGTGAGGAAGTCGAGATGGTACTGGACGGACATTATCTTCGTTTTGAGTAGAAATGATTTTAGCGACTCCTCTGACGATGATTGTCGACTGATAACACTGGGGCGTTTCATATTTCTCCTGAGCTCTTCAATTTGGTTGTCCTTCGACTGAATCG
>VYYJ01002660.1:0-20200 GCA_021029165.1 Cyphoderus albinus | reverse complement strand
GCAAAAAGAAAAAACCCAGACCAGACCCAGTTCGATATTCTTTAAGATATGATCAAACTTAATCGTCTCGAAAAGGGTGACGAAAAATGTAGTAAATGCATATTGTCACAAGATTTGAGTGATTAAAATACAGTGCAAAATTATTCTTTTCGTACATGCTGAAGCCAAAAATAATTATCTGAGTGTTGGGAATGAAAAATAATATAATGTTAAGAATTAACCAACCAAAGATATATGTAAATATATTACGACCATTATTGGTTGTTTAACTTGTTACACTATACAAGCATACTTGGGATAATGCAAAATCCATGTTTTTACGAATGGAATTTATAAATAAACGCTTCCAAGTAAATTTTCAAACACCAGGTCAAATCAATGCATAAAAACTCATGCAATTGTGGTCTCGTATAAAGAATGGAAAAATGTCGGGGATATGTAATTTGCGGCAAATGAAAATTCTTGCCAGATCCCCTAAAATTTCAACTCAGTTTGCCCCATTGCCAACTCTTGCAATCATGAATAATCCTCAGGTTTCTACTCATCCCAGAAAAACAAATGGCAACTTTTTCAGCTTGGAGTGTTGCACGAAAAACATTCCTTGTAAACCATGTTACCGCTTCTTTGTGAAGGACGTCGCTTAATGATGAAATTTCACCTCGTAAACCCAAACTTCAAATTTTGTATGGACGTGGACGACTACGTCAATATTGAATTTTTATCCTCTTTATTTTCCAAATCAAGGATGAAATGAAATTGCATTTTACTGATATTGGATGTGGTAGAAAAATAAAATCTCCGAGTCCGAGACGAATGGCGCAAATGGTAAGAATGAATGGTAAATGCTTGATTATATCTAGAATAGATTTTGTTACACTTTTTCTGATTAACAGAGGGAAAGTTGTGGATTTTTTTGCTTCATGCTTTGCATTCACTATTCACTATAGTGTGTGATTAATTGTGCTCACGCTCAGGTTCACGCCATGATGGCCATTAATTGTTTTCACAGAGGAAATTAAAGATGTGACCACAGATTCTTGTTCAGTTCCTCCCATTCAAGAAGAATTGAAATGTGAGTGGCATTTTTGGGGTCACCTGAAAACTCTATAATCAACTACTCTAATAACAATATTTCAAGCCAAAGAGTCAGCAAAAATGCATGAGGCTACTAATTATTAATGAGTCATTATATCATTCATTACCGACACACTCCACATTTTAATCCTTGCAAGGCAAATAATATAAGAACGTTTTTCACGAGTGATAACAGACAGGTCCGTTTTGTATGTTAATAAAATTTAAAGATTTTTATTTTTATAGTAATTAAATCTTCTTAGTTCTTACATTAATGAAAATGAGAGGCACTTCTATAAACTGAAAACGTAGTAGAATTAAATTTTACTTTGATTTTTCCAATTATTTATTTAATTTACTATTATCTAGTGAGAAGCTGGCTTCCATTGCATTGCCCCATCTCCTGAAAGAGAGGGATTTTCAACAGTTCATCTAATGCAAAAGCTGTCTCTATTTTGAGGCAGGATTTCCAGGATGTTTTTAGCCCGCAACATTTTTGTTTTTTCCTTAAACTTGGTTTCTGAGGAATTTAAGATTCGTAAATAAAAAGTCCTTCGTTTAACTTTTTGAGATTCATTTAATATTCTCGTCAATTCTTAAATAAAGAAACAGTGATTCGTGGTTCCAACTTTTCCGTTGGCTTTCATTGAATAAGAAGTCAGAAGAGGCACCTACAAAAATGTTGGGTTAGTTTAATTTTACATAGTCCGTATTTATAATAACAATATTAATAATTGAAGGAATTAAATTACGAATTATTTCCCTCCGTTTTCTGGTTTAATTTCACCAATTTACAAATAAAAACTAAATCCAAAATTTAATTTTATAATTTGCAGGAAAGAGGGGGAAAGGTTTGAAAAGAAACCAGCGGAACGTTTCTGAAAAAAGACCTACGAAAACACCCAGAATCGACGGGGATGAGGAGGTTCAAGCACAAGACAAAATACCAGGTCATGGTCAAGGTCAGCCCATTCCGTCTAGTTCTCTCCCCACTTATGTGAAGATAGAAGACATTGGATCCGGAAAGTCGACAATTTCCATGGATTTTGAAGGCGAGACTGGACAGGCTTTGAAAGAAAGCTTGATCAAAAGCATCCGGAGCTGTCTAACGGACCTGAAATTAATTTGTAGTGATGGAGTCGCATACGCACATCGAATTATTCTCATGGGTGTTTCTGATTTTCTCTTTCAACTTTTACGCGATCGGGTAATCAATGTGTAAAATGTTACAAAATCAATCCACGTTCAAAATAAAGATTTTAATACTAGAAAAAGGTTAGGTTAATTCAATTAACTTATTTGATGTTTGTTGTTGTGACGGAGTTTTTTCTCCTTAGGATCCAAAGGACACTAAAGCCATCACAGTCGCTGACGTGAGCGTTGTTCACTTGCAACTGGCACTGGCATTGATTTACAATGGAGCCACCAGTTTCAACGAAAGTGACGAGAACGGTGTTCATGAAGTGCTCGACTTGTTGGGAATTCATGTGAAACTTGAACGTAAGAAAGTCACTGAAGTAGACTTAGCGATGAGCGAAACACTTGATCAAGAAGTCCCCAGCGACGATGACGACAATAACATGCAAATTGTGGAAGAGATTGAAGAGGAGAACGGAGAAACAAGCGGAAACGAAGCGGAAACAACAAACGCGTCCAAGAATAATGCCAGCACTGTTGAAGAAGTTGATGAAATTGACGAGGCCTTTGGTACAGCAACCGAAAACGACAACGGAACTGAAACGGGGGTGTTAGATGTTAACGCATATCATTCGCAAGCGGAAGAAGCAGGACCCAGTCAACTTGATCTCCGTGAACCGTATTCAACTGGAGGTCACATGACTTTGAATGGAAAGAAAATCCCCTGGCACCTAATGGAAGCATTACCTTCTTTGACCTCACCCGAACTGCGCGCTCAGCGTATGCGTGTATTCACTCTAAACACATTCAACAGGTCGCGCGGAAGCCTCTTCGCCGAAGTTCGACAACTCTTTCAGTCATTGCCTAATAATTCGCTAGAGAAACGACTTGGAATGATGGCGGTGCAGTGTGAGAACTACAAAGAAATTGACTTGGTCCAACTTTTGCTACGTAATCCTTCGAAAGACAAATCATTAACGATTCATGATGGGAAGCTGCTTGGAAATTCCAGTGATTCTGCTAATCTAGTGACAGCGATGGGTTTAAATGCACGCTTATCGGCCTCGAAAGCTGCAGCCGCATTAAAAGGTAAAATGCTGAAGAATGAGAGTGCTCGGTACAATTTGGAGAACTACAAAAAGATTATCTACGGGAATGTACCCATCAAAGAAGATAAACTCTTAGAAATTGGCAACATCGAGGCATTGGAAGATCGTGTGAAGACGTTAATAAAAGCGAATGTTGCAGGACGAACTGTATTCATTAACCGCGGTATGGGTCAACACTTCGGAAGGCGAAGGCCCGAATACTACGTNGTTCATTAAGCGCGGGATGGGTCAACACTTCGGAAGGCAGGAATACTACGAGAAACCAAATGCAGATTCGTTTGAGCTAGAAATAGGAGGGATCGGATGGAACGTCTGGAAGTATATTTGGAAGTCGGACATCTTTGATTTTAAAGTGACTGGCACACAAATTTTGTTTCCAATGTTAGTAAAAGATATCGATTTGGCCAAGAAAGTGGTTAGAGAGCAGATTCGAAGAAAGCTGGCATCAACATCCGATGGTCGTCTTGGAGTATCACCAAAATGTTTGCTAGAGAATGGAATTAGCTGTTTTCCGGTGAGGTTATTTGAAAATTACTATAGTATAATTAGAATAAATGATTTAAATGTCGTTAGAAGTTCTAGCTTAAAATAATCTCGTGCAATTATGTTATTGAATTATGCAGGTGGTGCAAAAACCTGGAATGCTCATTTACAGATGTAGCTATGACGATGATGACAAGCTTGACTTGACACTTGACATATCGAAGTTGCGATTGGACATAGGGGCTGAAATAGAGCTGTGAAGCCAGAGTTCAACAGTACCAGAGTACCGCCATTTCGGTTTTTTAATTGATCAATTTTTTATAAATTTATTTCATGTTTTTTTTAACTGAACATTGAGACTAACTGTTTGATTGTTATTAATTCTATTCTCTCTATAATTTGTATAAACAAATGACATTGATTCTATTTTAACCGAATTATCCCACCTTCATCATGAAGGCTTCATGCACCTATCAAACTACATTTAAAGAAATCAATTTATTCAAAATACACAAAGAAGTGGATAGGAATAAAGATTTAATTTTTGTATTATTTATCTCAGAATGATACAAAGTTAATCTGGGTATATTTTTAATTGTTGTCCTTTTTAATACGAAGTACATTAACAGTCATATTATTCTAATTAACCAACCCGATTTCCATGATAACCCCCGGTATTTTGGGTGTCCACACTTCCTCCTCCATAAGGTCCATTTACGGAGTTTTCATGAGTTCCCCCAGCGTTTCCACAGTCCACACACTTGCCTACCCTGTTCCTGTGGTCACCTCCGGTGTTGCCGGAGTCGACTGAGCCACCGTTGTTGCCAAAAACCTCATTGGCGTGGAAGCCACCGTTGTTAAAGGTATCCACATCTCGTCTCATTCTGCCCCCGATGTAGTTTCTGTGGTCACCTCCGTTGTTACTGGTGTCGACGTCCTGGCCGGAAGGACCGTTAACGGTGTTAGCGTGATTTCCGCCACGATTGCCACAGTCCACACAGCGGAGAACCCTGCCATAGGCGGGTGCAATAGAAATAGCAATGGTCACTCCAACCAGGAGAAAAATCAGGGTAGTTCTGAAACTGGCCATTTTTACAAAAGGTTTGTATTTTTACTAACTGGAGATATTTTCTCTTGTAGATTGGTAAAAGGTTTGCTAAGCTGCAAATTGGTTTTGATGCCTTTTCGAGAAAATTCATCGTTTTTATATTCAAAAAATCTGTCATCTGCATGTTACCACGAGTGAATGTATTTCACATTTATTATCAGTGAATTTTCCCATTTTTCGAAATAATCTAATTAGTTAACTAGTTCCATTTAACTGGTCTATGGTTTTTTGAAAAATTTACAGGGAAATTTGTTTTACGTGACAACTATCAAGTTATTGGAAAGCCTAATTAGTAAATCAAAGAAATCTTCTGACGTCAAAGTCGTGTCCACAGCATAAAGTGTGTAGCATTATTCATTATTCGTAAATGAAATTCTTGGAGATGCTAATCTGTGTAAAACACGTCAACCTAATTACTTAATTAGTAATTATCAACTACATATACATACTATCGCTATGACGCACGTTTGGAGATCTCAGAAACAGGAAAAGTGTAAAAGTGAGTAATGCAGTAGAAGAGCTGGCTGTGGCTGCGTGCAAATCAAAATCAGACAGTCAAAGCATTCATTTCCTTTTCATTCATATATGAATTTCATATTGTAATGTAATGCTTTATACATTAGAAAATAAAAAGCAAGCAAGCAACATATAACATTAAGTAAAAGTAAAATGCACACAATCACATTAAAAAGATAAACCTATTGGTTTGCATTTGCAATATAAAGCTTTCGTCTCAACGATATGCTCTCAAGCTTATGCGATAAGTCAATATTTTAGCAAAAAGCAATCAATGCATACGGCATCAGCTCTATACACTGATGATGAGTTGATCGATTTGGAGTAGCAACGTAACAAGTAGTGTTAGGTTGAAACATAGGGTAACATGAGACCTGACTGAGACCATAACCAACATTTTAAATTGCAAAGATTATCAAATGGTGAAAATACATAATAATATCATGAATGCATTTATGTGCTTTTATGCATTTTGGTTTGCATTTGCAATATAAAACTTTCGTCTCAATGAAATGCTATGTATGCGATAAGTCAATATTTTAGCATCATTAAAGAGTATTACCTTGCATCTTATGCCATGATTTTAGCAAAAAGCAATCAATGCATGCGGCATCAGCTCTATACACTGACGATGAGTTGATCGATTTGGAGTAGCAATGTAACTTAGAGTAGTGTTAGGTCGTCACATAAGGTATAATGAGACCTGGAGACCATAACCAACATTTTAAATTGCAAAGATTATCAAATGGTGAAAATACATAATAATATCATGAATGCATTTATGTGCTTTTATGCATAGGATTTTGCAATAATTTAACACATCAGATGGGTTTCAAAGGAGCCACCAGCCACCATCAACAAGTCCTATGCACTTATACTTGCATTTTTTGCACAGATGTACATACGCAAATTATTTATATGTGTATTACATATTATCGATTGCATTAGCATTACCGCCATCATCAGAATACAGTACATTTCTATTTTGTGTGGGAAAGAGCTGAGATTTCGCAAATCACTCTCTATATTTGTTTTTGCGAAAACAAAAATATATAGAAAAAGTGGGCAAAAAGATTTTTTTTTAAACAAACTATTTTTACAGTAAGATTCAAAGTAGAATTACTTAGCTGGCCACACTTGGTTTGTAAAATTGACTTTGGCTAAATTTGTTTCACTAAAATTGCTAAAATTGGCTATGGTTATGGCTACCAGAGCGAAAGAGCGGAAAAAAGTAAATCGACAGGAGGAGCCGAAAATGGGAGCTGTGGTGGTGGCGGATGATAAGGAGAAACCTTGTCCAATCTCCCAACTTCCACCCGAGGTAAGTAGTAAAATTTTAAAAGCACGATGATGTTAATATATAAATGTAACTAAATTATTATAACAGACAATTAAATGGTTTTAATAAAAAATATTATTTTTAGGTGCTTCAACACATTTTTGAATTCCTTCCTATCGCCGCAATCCGTTCGTGCCGGTTGGTGCACCCATTCTGGAAGGAGGCGGCTGTCAACCCCGCAAGAAAAAAGTGCCGGCAAATCGTGCTCATTTCCAAGGAAAAACCTATTTGGAGAAAGGCAATGCAGCTCATCTTTTGCATTACCGACGCCACTCAAAACTTTCCCTGTGACACCTTCGAGCTGAAGCTGGACACACTGGCGCTCTATGGGAATAGAGGGATATTGCCGACAGTGCTGAGCTTCTTCAGACATAGTCGCGAGTGGCTAAGAGAGCTGTGTCTCACCATCGATTTCAATGACGCCGTCCTAATGAGCACGGTGAAGCAAAATGCGAAGAAAAGAATTGAGGAACGGGAGGATCTAGTGCGCTACTACGACGAGTTTGCGGGATTGGTGCCCCCGAGATTGAAGCAACTTCCCGTGGACGAGATGACTCATAAATTGGGGCGCCTCAAGGTCTTCAGATTGAATATAGCAGCGGGCAAGGAGGAAACAGGCACAATGATGATCTTCAACAATTACTCGGATATCTTCGGCTTCTGTGGGAGGATCGTGAATTTCGCTGCGAATATCGAGGAGGTGATTGTCGATGTCGACCCTTCCATCAGGGACCAAACAACTCTGCCCCTGTTCTGTGAGACACTGTCCGTGAGCAAGAATATCGGAATGGGGCTTGGGCGTCTCATCGTTGAGGTCTGCATTTACTGACATCGATTGGGCCAGGTTGACTGCACTCAACCTGAAACTCAAGAGCTTCCAGTGGCACACGAAACAAACCCTTCTCAAACCCCCGTTTGACAGGAATAACTTCAAGAAATTTTTGGAAAGCGTGAAGACGACACTAACCACTTTGGAAATTCACCATGAGCGGGAACCACCTCGGAGAGACCGTATTAGTGACCATGACCTCATAACTATTTCCGTCTGCTTTCCGAAGCGCATGGTGGCCCTCAAGATTTTAAAGATTAGCTCCAAGTTTTATGGAGTACTTCCAACACTCGAGTTTCCCAACGTCGAATATAGCGAAATGTTTCCAAACCTGGAGGAACTTTGTGTCCGCGATCTAGACTCGAATATGGTGCGCCGCGACTTTTTCGCGTATGGTCTTCAACCACTGGATTCTTTGGAGAGGCTGTCGGTGCCGCAGCTTTCGAACAGTTGGTCATTTCCCTTCCGAGTTACCCGGATATTCCCGAACCTCAAGAATCTTCACGTTTGGGCAAACCACGACATGATGCTGGGAATCATCCAGCAGTTACATAACCTGGAGGCGTTGTCAATTATCGTCAATTTGGAGACTGCTGACAGTCTCTTTATTCATGGGTTGGACGCTGACTACATATGTCCTATTACGGAGTCCGATAAGCAAAAAATAATGGCCACAACAAATATCACCACTCTCAAAAGTACTGGGCGTTTTTATATTTTTCATTTTCTTAAATACTATTTATAATTGGCAATATTTTTTAATTTCAATTAGAACTGAAAACATTAAAAATCCGCTACAACAAGGCCTACATCAAAAGGAGCTTTGGTTTTACTGACATGACTGTACACGTCTTGGTAAACATGGAATCTCTGCAGTGTCTCGATCTGGGTCTGCTTGGAACTGCCATACTAGACGAGGTAACAAATAAATAAATAAATTTAAATAACCTCAATTGACATTTTTACAAATTACCCATAAAACGGATTAATATCATTACTCGTTAACCATTATTATTTCTTATTAATTCTTCCACAGAAGGAAAGTCGTCTTATGGCTATAATGCAGAACAAGTTTACGGTGCACTATGAACTCCAGAAACTCATTCTTAAGATAGATTAATGACAGAGATTTTTCCATCATTTATAATCGAATCAAGAATCACTCATTAAATGATAATAATCTCTCGATAATCAATAATTATAAATTGTTCATGAATCATTAACTTGATAATTGATAGTTAATAATGATGCTTAACTTAATGATACTTAATTTTCCATCCACAATTATAATGAAAAATAAAAAGTGTAATGACAGTTAATTAACCACATTAACAATGCAGTGGATTAAATACTAAAACAGTTAAAAATGGAAACGACAATTAAAAGCATGATATTATGTTAATACAATAATATTAATTAATTAATTAATTAAAACTTAAAATACTTATAAACAATCATGTTTTACTTCACTCCAACACCAATTAAAATAATTGTTATTAAAATTATTGAAATTCATATAAAAAATGATCATGCATGACGATGACTCATGCCTCTTCAATAAAAAAACTTTGGCTTTGTTTAATTTCATTTACAACACATTTCTTTTGTCTCAACTTGCCCCCATCTCCACTCTCTGCTGGCGCGCTTCAAACTGTTTCAGGCAGCTGCTTTCCCCCAGTGTACTTTCAAATTGCATTTTCCCGATCTGCTCCATTCACCTAATGCAATCTCCCTACTCTTTTAAATTTCATGTACTGTCTGATACTATTCAATTGCTGCTGATGCCTGTCTTTGGTGTCTTGTACTGTCTAAGTAAGTCGACGGAGAACAAAAGCAAAGGGAAAGATTTGAGAGTGCGAAAAATCTCCCGACTTTTTCTTTTTGACATAAAAATTAAAAGAAAAATTAAATCGCTTGGTGCACGTAAACTATTCGGATCAGACGGTAAACTGGATAATTGAAAGAGCAATTAAAGTTAATTAAGTGGTAAAACCTTTTTAATTGAAGTGTTTTGACTAGTGGCATTTTTTGCTTTGTTTTTTCTTTTGTAGTGTACCGGCTGCCCGAGTGCCTTTTTCTACTATTTGCTAATTAACTACTCTACTTCAATTAAATATATTGCCCATCAATTAAAAAAAAAGTTGAGATGGACAGCCAAAACTCAAACTCGCTTCCGGATGGAGTGCATCTCGGGGAGGACGCGCAGCCAAAGACTCTCTACGTGGGAAATCTGGACGCCCAGATGACGGAGGAGTTCCTGGTCGTTTTATTTTCGCAAATTGGACTGGTGAAAGGTTGCAAAATGATCCAGGAGCCGAACGGCGACCCCTATGCTTTTATCGAGTTCTGGGAGCACCACGCGGCGGCGGCAGCGAGGGCCTCGATGAACAAAAGGAGTTGCTTCGGGAAGGAAATGAAAGTGAATTGGGCGACGTCGTCGCCGAATGGCCAATCGAAGCCGGGAGATACTAGCAACCATTATAGTGTATTCGTGGGCGATCTTAGTAGCGAGATTGAGGTGCAGGCGCTGAGAGAGGCGTTTACGCCGTTCGGCGAGGTCGCCGACTGTAGGATTGTGAGGGATCCGCAGACTCTCAAGTCGAAAGGTTACGCGTTTGTTTCCTATGTGAAGAAAAGTGACGCGGAGACGGCGATCGCTGCGATGAATGGGCAGTGGCTGGGAAACCGCAGCATCCGCACTAATTGGGCGACGAGGAAGCCGCCACCGCAGAAAGAGGGGGGTGAAGGTGGTGCGAAGCAGCTCCAATTCGAGGAGGTCTTCAACAAGTCCAGTGAAACGAACTGCACCATCTACGTTGGCGGCTTGACGAATGGCTTAACGGACGACCTGATTCACCAGACTTTTGCGCACTTTGGACACATTCAGGAGGTCCGGGTGTTCAAGGATAAGGGCTATGCTTTCATTAGGTAATTAAATGCGCAGTTAATTAAATTTAAGTTAAATTGTTTTCCGCATGGACACTTTTTTACTTTTTTATTGTAGATTTGCTACAAAAGAGTCAGCAGCTCACGCCATTGTCACTGTACACAACACGGAAATCAACGGACAGACTGTGAAGTGCTCCTGGGGCAAGGAAACGGGCGATCCTTCATCAAAAAGTCAGCAGGGACAAGGTCAAGGTCAAATGGGTGGTGGTGGTGGAGGTGGTGGTGGTGGTGGTGCCAATCAATACGGTTACACTTCTCTTGGTCAAGTTGGTGCTGCTGGAGTGGGGGCGGCGGCGCAATATCCTCAGATGAACTATGCGCAGCAGATGGGCTACTGGAACACTCAGGGGTATAATCAGGCGGCGGTTACGGCAGCCGCGGCTACCGCACAGGCACAAGCAGCGCAGGCGCAGTTGCAGAACCAGTTCCTTCAGGGGATGCAGCAGGGGTTTCCAGGTTATGCGAATTTTGGGTATCAGCAGCAAGGATACATGGGGTAAAAATAAAAAATGATTTTGCAAATCCTAGAACTAGTTGATAGTTATTTTAGTTTTAGTTTTGTGGTTAGAATTTATTTAAACTATAATTATAACTGTGCAAACTACTAGAAATGTTGGGGGAATGCCAGCATCCACCTGGGACCAAGCAATCAACGGAGGAGGCGGAGCTGCAGCTTCTCAGCAAATGGGTGGACCCGGAACAGCGTCAGCGGCAGCGGCGTCAAAGGACGCTTTAGCCGTCGCCGCTGCAGCTTATTACAAGCAGCAGTTCCAAATGTGATCAACTTCAACTAACTAAATAAAGCAAAAAATAGTGTTTTTAAGATAAATTAAAATATTAAATAATTAATTAATTTATAGCCTTAAGAATTAATCTTTTGTATATTATATTACATTATGTAGCTCATCATCGTCAGTTAAATTATTTAATTAAAAAATTCATTCATTCATTAATTAATCGAATTGACTGTTAGTATAAAGTATAATTAGTATACTATAAATTACTAAACTAATTTAGTTGCTGGTTGTTCGGTTGTTAAATGGTACTTGATTGAGATTTGTTTGGTTTTAACGAATTTGCGGTGTTGTTGAGTTGAGTTTGCGAGATTAATTAATTGATCGATTGATTGATTGAATTACACACAAAAAACGAACGAGAACAATGAACAATTAACTTGAACTTGACAAGGAGGCTCTAGACTGATGTTCCAGTCGTTAGGTTAATTTGATTAACTTAAATTAAAGGAAACATTTTTTTTTCTTTTTGTTCTTGCAATATTTTTTTTAATTGTAGAATTTTCCTTGTCATTATCATTAAATTAAAGTAGATTAGACAACTTCCTTTTCTTCATTTAATTGTTTCAAAAAAAATTAAGAGAAGGAGTTGAGTTGTTGTGAAATGTCTGGAATGTTAACTTAATTGAGAATTAAGTAAAGATATTAACTTTATTAAAATTTGTTATATTATTGTTAAGTTATTATTATTTATCAAAGTAATTAAATTACTTAAAATTAAAATAATACATAATTACCTACGGATGAATGAAAACTAACTAAACTAAATAATGTGCATTGATGTAACATAAGTTTTATAGTTATGTAAGAGTAAAAGCAATTTGTAACTTGTTAATTAAACTAATTTGTGTACCTACTCTACTCTATAGAAATTTAATTAAGCGTAATATTTAAATAAATATTAATTACAATTTATTATCTATGCTGGAAAAAAATATGAGCATGTAAAATATAATTAAATGTAATTTAATAAATAGTAAATACATTAAAAATTTAACGTAAATATTTTAGGTAGAATTTAATATTTAAAACTTTTTGAAATTCTTTTCTCTGTACTATTATCATCATCATTATCATTACATTTGTAATAACCAGTTGAGTAAGTAAGTAATTAATTATCTACAAAACTTTGTAACTCTATTTAATTGTAATTAATTAATTGATTATTAAAATAAGACGTATTTTTATAAATATAAATAATGTGATTTGTAGATCACCCTTTTAACTGTCACGTTACGTCACCTTATTTAAAATAGGTTTTATAATTGTACATAATTTATAATACATAAAATCAGTACAGAGACCTTAATAAGCAAAGCCAAACCACCATTAATTAGTAAATGTAAAGGTCATTCATTTACCATCATCCTACACTCATAGTTAATTAATATTAATATTAATATTAATATTAATTCTTGATATTATGAAATATTGTACAACGTTATTAGATAGGTTTTGGATTGTGCAACATTGGCAAATTCAGCAAAGGTAATTAGTAAGGCATTTAGAGCATTATTATGATCATGAATCATGATGATGGTAATTACGGACTGCATTGCGTGAATGTGATCATCGTATCTTTATCTGAGCATGCATGTGTACATAATTACAATGGAACGAAGGCAAAAATAATTCAGGTCTGGTCTAATAATATATAACGCAAAGACATGAAGGTAATTACAAAATTACACTTACTATTACTAAATTATCTATAATCACATTAAGATTGTACGTACGTAGCTTACGTAGTAGTTTGTTTAGTTACATACGTTTGTTTTTCGGTTCATGCGCCGAACTTGTTTTATCCTAAATTGTAACTATGAACTAAATTAAGAAACTTGATTTCAATCTGCAGCAACAAACAACCGCCGCAGCACCAGTGTTGACTTGACCTTTGACACTTTACGAAGGCAAAAATAATTCAGGTCTGGTCTAATAATATATAACGCAAAGACATGAAGGTAATTACAAAATTACACTTACTAAATTATCTCTAATCACATTAAGATTGTACGTACGTAGTTTACGTAGTAGTTCGTTTAGTTGGATTGTTTTTCGGTTCACATGAGCCGACCTTGTTTTATCCTAAATTGTAACTATGAACTAAATTAAGAAACTTGATTTCAATCTGCAGCAACAAACAACCGCCGCAGCACCAGTGTTGACTTGACCTTTGACACTTGTGAGGATTTCGAAAATTGAAAATCATGGAGGTCTCGGAGGAAAAGAAGGAGAAAAATGACGGGAAGGAGGAAAAGTCGTCTCTAGCAAAATATTTAACTGTGGCAGTTATATTTTATGGAAATGTGGCGTTGGTAAAATTTCTAAAATATTAAATTATGTATGTTTAATTGGATTATATGTATACTATAATTATTTATTTATTTTGATTTTACACAGGGCTGCGCCGTCAACTCGATCGGCCCCGCACTCACCGCCTTCCAACGGAAATACCATGTCCACGATTCCACCATTTCCAAGGTGTTCATCCCCGCAATCATTTGCTTCATGACCGCAGGGGTCTGCTCGAGCTTTGTGTATAACCGCTTCAACCGTCAAAAAGTCGTTATCCTCACATTCGCCGTGATGCTCTCCATCATGTTTTCCATTCCCCATTGCCCTACCGTCTTGGTTTTCTTCGTTGTCGTCAGTCTGCTCGACTTCTGTGCCGGATTCTACGACATCGCGCAGCTCGTCTGGATACCGGAAATGATGCAGGAAAAATGCGCGCCCTACGTGCAAGCTCAGCATTTCTTTTTTGGCCTTGGCACCAACATTTCGCCACTGATTCTAGCGCCATTTCTGGATAACGGTAGTCCTATTGCTATTCCTGGTGGCACCGGAAGTGGCGTTTCAGTTTTAGGAGGTCAAGTTCAAGGTTCAGTAGATGCCACAAGCCTCATCTTGCCATTTTCCATCATCGGCGCCATCGTCGTGCTCGCAATGTTGCTTCAGATGGCGCTCTACATTTTTATTCCTTACACCACTGCCACCAATACCCCAGAGGTCATCGAAGGTCAAGATTCAAAAGACTCCAAAGATTCCAAGGTGGTATCAACCACAACATCAGCATGGCCTTGGCCCAAGCTCCGCCTGACCTTGCTGACCTGCTGCTTTTTCGCCTCGCATCTGAGCTGCGAAGTGCCGATGTTCAAGTTTTTCCCCAAATTCATGGAAAACGGGGCCGTCCACCTGTCGCAGCAGCAGAGTGCCTACGTGTTCACCGGAATGATGACCTCGTTCGCGGTTGGCAGAGCACTGGGAATCCTCATCGTTTTGAAGTTCCATCCCAGAATCATGCTTTGTGCAAACATCGTCATCGTCACCTGCGCCAATTTTCTATTACTCCTGGCAAACACCCACGAATCACTTCCAGCTCTCTGGGCGTCCAGCATCATCTTCGGATTTGGAATGTCCACGACCATGGCATTGTTCACGGCGTACATTGAGAGATTCCTGGTGATTACCAATACAATAGGATCCTTAATTGTGATTAGTGGGTCGGTTGGTGCGGGACTTTACGAGTTCATTATCGGCAATTTCATTCAGGATAACCCCATGATTCTCAATCACCTCATTTGGCTCAGCCTTTCCTCAATGACTGTGGTTTTCGCGGTGCTTAATTGGCTCACTCGTAAGGATAAACGGAGATATGCATAATTATAATTAATTATATAATTAACCAAGTACATTTACATTTAGAAAATTACTCATTTAATTTTAACGAACATTTTTTCATTTTAAAGGTTGAAAATATTTTTTTTTAAATAAAGGTATTTATTTATTTGCCAATTTCAACTTAATGGTTCATTGTAAAATAAACATTGGGTTTTAATTATTGATGTTGATGATGGACCATTTAAATATGACATGAAAATGACATAACGCCAGCCAGTTAAGTTGATAGATGCACCAAACAAGGTCTCATTTTACCCCAGGTAAAATTCTGCTGCTGCTAACCAAAACAAATCAAAGTCATCTGGATCTGATCTGAGCGAGAGAAAATAACCTTTTTCATTGACAAGTCATTTAAACTGTCAGTTAATTTAAATGAAGTTGAATAAATGATTAAATATTAATTGGAAATGGAGAATGATGTGGAGTTGGACGTTAGTAAAGTTAAAAGGCGCCCCCGTGCGCTGAGTTCAACCGCCTGGGAGACCTTCGTTCCCTCAGAAGACCGGAAATCGGCGGTTTGCATTATTTGCAATCGGACAATTAAGACCTGGGGAGGTCAAACGTCAAGTTTGCTGAGGCATCTCGTGAAGACGCACTTTGTCACGTTTGGATTAGTTGAAGAGTAATTAAAGCTAATTAAGCCGTTAAAACTTAAATTAGAATAATAAATGATTTCTTTCAACTGCATTGTTTTTTGTTTGTTATTTTGTAACTGTAGTGACCCAGCGTCAGCGAGAAGAAAGAAGAAAAAGAAGAAACCCATGGCCAAGGTCAAAGTGAAAGTGAAGAAAAAGAAGAAACACAAGGCCGAGGTCAAAGTTCAAGCTTCAACTTCATCAACAACAAAGAAAACGACAAGGCAAAAACGAAAATTGACATCGATCTGCTGGAAATATTTTACTCAGGCAAGTGACAGGACCTCGGCTGTTTGTAAACTCTGCTCCAGTTCACTGAAAATTGGCGGTGGAAGTACGACGGCATTAATGAGGCATCTTAATAGTTATCATGGAAGATTTATCAGAGATACGGAGAAAAAATGTCAACAGGGAGAACGAAAACTAAAGTGGGAAAGCGAATCCGAATTTTCTGAAGAAGAAACTGACAATGAACCGGTAACGCAGACGGAGGTCGAGGTCGAAAATGAAAATCTAATATCGGAATCAGACAATCTACAACTTCCAAACCAAGTTCAAGCTTCAACTTCATCAACAAGGAAAACAAGGCAAAAACGAAAATTGACATCGATCTGCTGGAAATATTTTACTCAGACGAGTGACGGGACCTCGGCTGTTTGTAAACTCTGCTCCAACTCACTGAAAATTAGCGGCGGAAGTACGACGGGATTAATGAGGCATCTTAATAGTTATCATGGAAGATTTATCAGAAATAGGGAGAAAAAATTTCAGATATCACAGGGAGAACGAAAACTAAAGTGGGAAAGCGAATCTGAATTTTCCGAAGAAGAAACTGACAATGAACCGGTAACGCAGACGGAAGTCAAGGTCAAGGTCGAGGTCGAAAATGAAAATCTAATATCGGAATCAGATCAATCAGACAATCTACAACTTCCAAACCCAGCACCAGCAGTATTATCCACCAATACCAAACGATGGACCCAAAACACTTCCAAAGATTTTGTCTGGAAATATTTCAGGGCGAGGAAATTAACGGCCAGGTGTCGGATATGCGCTAAAACGTTTAAAATGCCCAAAGGAGGAGCTACCGTTACTTTACAAAGTCATCTCGCATTTGCACACAGGGAGCGAGTAAAGCATGAAAGGTAACTTTCATCATTTCATTAATAATTAAAATTAATTGTTGACAAAAATTAAAAATTGTTTGTTAATCACACTTTCTTTTATCTTTCTATTTCGACAGTTTTAATTTGCTGAATTTATCAAATTCCCTGCATTCACAATTACAAAGAAATGAACCTGGGAAGTCGTCAAAGATGACAGCGTCAGCGTCCGGTTCTTCCCACAATGAAGACGACGACGACTCTGTCCCAGAAAGCTCAAGGTCAAGTGTGCTGAGAAAGGCGAGGCGTCTGAGATCCGCCGCCTGGGACTATTTTACTCCTGACGTCTCCTGGGAATTTGGAACGTGTAAAATTTGCGGGGCTGTGATTAAAATTTGCAAAGGCAGCACAGCGGGACTCCTCAAGCACATCCGGATCAAGCACAACGGAAACATTAGATCCCGAAAAGGAAAAATGTAAATTTTTTTTTTAGAAAATTGCTTCATTTAATCTAAAAAATAGAATTTATTAGAATATTTTACTAAATAGCTCTAATTAATTATGACTTTCGTTTTTTTAAATCAATCGTAGGCCATTATGGTACAGGATATGGGAGCATCGAAAACGTTTGAAAAAAGGTGTCAATGCCAATGCAGATGTAAATCAAGATCCACCGAAAGTTGACCAGAGTCTCAAAAACCTTGAAGATGACGATGACAACGACGTTGGACCTGAACCTCAGTCTCCTGAAGAATCAGACTTCACGCCCGCTGTGAATCAGTCTGTGAAAGTCGCCCAATGTTTTCTCTGCCATTCTTCAATCGATAACAAACCATTATCTTCGTCATCATCATCAATTTCCAAACAACTCCACGTAATTTTTCTTCTCAGCAAGATTCTTCGGATTCCCAGAGAAATGCTGAAAGGCTATCTAAAGAAATTTGGAAATCCAGAGATGTGGATTCACCTCTGTCACCAATGTGACACCAGATTAGAACAGGCAAAGAAAATCTACCAAGATCTTCTGGACGCCTCGCAAAAGTTTCGCGATTTGAGGAAAACGATGATTGAAGAGGTTCAGGAAATCCAGGAAAATCAAAATGCTCATGAACTTTCGGATGGAGATCGACATCGATTTGGTTTTTCCATCATTACTGAAAATTGCTGGAATTACGTAAGAAAATGTAAGGACGCAACTAATAAGTTGTGAAGTATATATTTTATATTAAAAAATCATTAACATTTAAAACATTAACGATTTTTTTTGGGTAATATTTAACAATAGATGACTACGACGGGCATTTTGCTGATCCATTTATCCAAGGAGATTTGGAGGCAACTGAAAAACTGAAACAGTCAACGTTGAAATTAGACGCAGACGGCAAAGTAAAAGTCGAGCCTCAGGATGAAATCAAGCAGGAGATCGAAGCGGATTCATTTTTCGAGCTCGAAATGAACTCAGACGGTGTCCAAAACGAGGCCTTAGCAGATGACGAGGACTTGGATGAAATTCAGAGTAATGAAGATCAAGTAACGACAAGTGAAAACATTGATGCGAAAGACAAACATACGAGGCGACAAGGTGACTCAATAATTACCTGTCCACTCTGCCAAAGCAGTATCTTCAGAACTGACCACATGGCCGTTCTCTGTCAGCATTGGGACGAGTGTGTAGAACTGCATCAAGATTCCTTCGCCAAGTCTAAAGAAGAATTGCTACTGACTTGTCCATTGTGTGACGGTTTTAAATCCACAATTGAGGACAGAGTCAGGTTTGCGGAGCACGTGGGCGCCTGTACAGGATCTAGTCAAAGTCAAGAGAATAATCAGATTTCCTTATGCAACCGATTTTTCAGTTGCGATATTTGCCCGGACGAGAAATACCTGAAATTTGATCAGTTCATTCCTCATTGGCTGTTTCATAAAAGTAAGATTTTATTTTGTATAATGTAAATCTGAGTAAATTGAAAAAGAAAATGTTTTGTTCATTTCATTTTTATTTTCAGAAAATATTTATAAATGCACACTCTGTGAAAAAGCATTCCAACACAAGGACACAGTCCAGTCGCATCTCACGAGCGACCACTGCGATGACCCCAGGATAACGCCGGATTCACCAGGGTGGCAAATCTTCAATCCACCGGTGCCAACTGTAACGTGGTGGTGTCACCACCACCACTGCAGCGAAACATTTTCCAGCGATGACGCCAGAGACGAGCATGTTGAAAAATGCCACCCAGATTTTAAGCGAGACACTGACAGTGATAAAAAATGCGACTGGTGCCCGAAACAATTTGGCTGTGAGGATGAGCTGATGCTACACACGGGAACGGTACACGCCGCCCTTCGCAACGTCTGCGACATCTGCAACACTAAATTCCAGCTCGAGCTTAATCTCAAACTTCACCGGATGGAGGTTCACGGAGTCACAACCTTGTACAAATGTCATCTGTGTGGATATGATATTTCCACAAATGGCTCATACAAGCGGCACATGGGGCTACATTCAGAGCCTAGGAATTCGGCAAGAATTTGCCCCATTTGCCACAAAGTTTGTCTCAATGCGTCAGTGGTGCAAAGGCACATTGGAAGTGAGCACCAGAACCGGCCGAACATTTGCTGTGATGTTGGGGATTGTACGAGTGAATTCAACACCATGGCGCAGCTCACTTATCATAAAGTTAGTTATCATAATTATATCATAATTATTTTCTGATATAAGTTTAAACGTCAATTAAAATTAAATTGATTTCAAATTTCCAGGCCAAAATCCACAACATCGGCAAATTCAAATGCACCGTGGAAGGCTGCTCCAGAGTTTTCGATCGGCGTACCATCCGTGACGACCATTTGGCGAGGGTCCACACGAAACAGTTTGGCTTCTTTTGTTCAGTATGTGGCAAGGGTTTCTATTCCCATTCTAAGTGTTACACGCACGGTAATCATAATTAAAACTATAATTAGCGTGGACAGTTAAATTTAAATTTCAATCCCCTCACTTAAATTAACTGTTTTTTATTGTGGCATTTTCAAATTTTCAGAGCAATACTTTCACTGTCCTCCTAGTTTCATATGTGACGTCTGTGGAAAGGCGTTCAAAACCAAATCAAATTTGAAGCAGCATCAACAGTTCCACAAGCCAAAGTCTACATCTTGAAACTAATAAAGTTCATAAAAATAAAATGATCTCAATTAATTTAATTAGATATAATCGAAGCCAGATTTCTATATCTGTTGAGCAATATTAATACTAGTTTTGTAATCGTAATTTCGATTCGCTTAAAAAGAGTGACCACTCTTTTCGCCAGTGCAAGTGCAAATTACTTCTTTGTAATATTTCTGTACTTCCTTTCTGTATTTTGAATAATAAAGAAAATGCTTTAAATTTCCCAAAGTTAAGTTTGATTAATGCCATTGATGAAGAGAGTTGGAAAATCCAGTTAAAA
>VYYJ01002659.1:0-20203 GCA_021029165.1 Cyphoderus albinus | reverse complement strand
TTGAGCCGCCGTCATAACGTGTTCACTCACTATTAATTCTTTCATCGGACATCGCTTACTAACCATTTGCTTTTTACACTTTATTTACGCCATTGTTTATCGTGGCTTTGACCGACACGTGTCATATTTTAGTTATTACATGAGATGATTCATGACTTTTTTATTGCCGAATAAAGTACTATTTTTCTATCTATGTACTGATTAAAATTAAATTATAAATTAGTTTATGACAATTTACTAAAATGCCAAGTAAATACGCGGGCCGACAGGATGTAACTTTCCACTCTGGTGATTTTAAAATGAAATTTTGTATCCAAATAATCGATGTTCATAAAAGCAGAAGACAAACTAAATATACCGATGGATATATGATCTATCCAGAAAAACAAACCAATTCCCATGCAAATTTAATGGTGGATGTGCGCGAACAACTCATAGATACTCAAAGATGTAAATGCGCTGGTCTTGTTTAAAGTACAAAACTCTGTTTCTCGTGTATTTTCTTTCAGCTTTCACGCTAACAAAAGGTGATAAACTGTCATATTTGAATGGTATCAAGTAAATTTTTCGCGCATCCATCATTCTGGCTTAAGAACTCAAAATTCTATCTTTGGCTTTCCTACAAGCATCCATACATCGGTTTGTAAAAGTATAATACAATGTTACATATTTTACAATGTTTGTCAGAGTTGGAACAGTTGAGCAGCATCGGTTTCAAACAACTACATTTTCCCAGTATTTTCAATTATCATACCATTTAACACATAAGTGATCAACAAGCTCGAAAACAATGTAATAAATGTATGTAAATGTATTGTTTTCTCCTGCTAATGTCAATCTTTCCTCCTAAATATTTCGAATGGAAGGATATGATGATATAACCATTTCTAACGTCTCAGACGTAAAACTGCACAAATTTGCATTAGTAATTTTGTAGTGTGCGCATGTTTAACACATATATGTATAGGTATTTAAAAATATTTCGGAACCAGTGCTTAAACCATTAAATTAAGTGATGTGATATAACGAAAAGGTGATGCACGGATTTTTGTAGCTACTTGTATTCTATATGGATTACCAAACTTGAAATTATTTATGAAGTCAGAAGGAGAGACTCATTAAAATGTTTTCTTCGCTTCATGCCCAAGGTGTGCACATAAGAATTTATAAGATTTTTTCGTACTGCTCTATATGTGCTCCGCGAGTGCATAATAATTACAGTGGTTATGTATACTACAACTGACTGGCTCACAGGTAGCAACTGCAGCGAAGCCACCGTTCCATGTTTTCTTACTCCATTACTATTTGTCTTTCGCTGTTCACTCTTTGGTTAAAGCTAACCGTCAAACCTGACTCAACATCCAGTTGTCTGGAATCGTTAGAAGAGCTCACTTCTCTCTTTTGTTCTCCACTTCACTACACATTTTCTAGTCGCGCTTGTACATATAGAAGACTGTGCAAAAAAAAAGAAGTATTAGAAAATTACTCTCTTGCATTTGGAGACCCAAAGGTGGTTCAAAGTGAAGCCAGAAAAGAGCCTGTGGCCAAAGCAAACGTCTTTAGTCTTGTTCGATCATTGTTCTCCTTGACTAAGTCTTTGTACATGTTGCCCCAACTGATTCTCCAGGTGAAACTACAACAACTCCTCTTGTATTGTTGTAGTAGTGCAAATATTACAAGAAGAATAGTCTGAATTGAGACGTAGTTCTTGCTTCCGTTTTTAAAACACTTTTTTAAACTTTTATTTTAACTTCTTTCTTGAAAAGAAGTTCAGTAGACAATTTTAAGCCTGTTTTTTGTTGTTTCTTTTGTGTCACAACTAAAATAAGAAGAAATGGTGCGTCATAAGTATGTAAGTATTACATTGCTGATGTTGTTGTCAGAAAGAGTGCGTGTGGTTGTCTCATCAACTCTGGAAATTGAGAAACACATTAAGATAGAGGTCTTAGGTCCTTGAACGAAGCATAAAGACTTTTCAAAGTGAAAAGATTCAGAGTCGCATCATCAGGTAACGTTAATCATTTGCCAGGGCATCCTCCTCATTCATAAACAAAGGACCAAAAACTTTGCTCAGCGCTTATTGTCCACATTTTGTGTTGTCTATGTTATGAAAGGTAGTTAGTTACTCATCATCCTCTTCTAGTTTTAGTTTAGTTGGTTAAATTTATGTATGGGCCTTGGGATATTGTTGGTTGCATTGCATAAAATCTTTGAGCAGTTTGAGCCGCATAAATGTTCGCAATTTGTCTCTAGTTTTGTTTTTGTGTTTGTTTGAATATTTGTCATAAATATTATAAAATATTAAGTAGCTTAGACAAGAGTAATCCCACAAAGGGGCACATCATAGAATGACCAATTTTTTTTTGTTTCGTTTCCTTCAGGTGTACAAAAATAGTTTACTCCTGTGACTCCAAGAAACTCAAGCTGTCCTCCAGCAGTCTCACCAAGAAAAAACTGGACCTGCTGAAATAATATCTTTTTTCTACAAATTACGTTTGTGTGCGCGTCACAGACTTGTGAAAAATTATAAAGCACTCTTGGATCACGATGGGGTTCTCCTTGAGCTGAAAACTGGAAACTTCAAGAAACAACAGCAAGCCGCTACAAACTGATTGTATAAAAGAAGAATCTTTTTTGCTCTTCTTTTGAACGCAAACTTGATGAATGAATGAATGAAGAACTTTTTGGCAGTCCCTAATTAATGCAAAAATTTGGCGATAAAAATCGAAGAAAATAAGAAGAAAAGCAATACCCTCATCCTTAGACAAAAGAAAAAAACAAGAAACTTCTCCGGTTACCTAATTTTGCAAGACATCATCGATGTAACGCTGCATGAACACTTCTAAGTCAATTCATATCGCAACACTTTGAAGTAAAAACTGCATCAAGATTTACAATCAACGTTACGCGACGAGTCTGCAGTGAACCGTGAGACAATCTAGGGAGAAAAACTAGTGCAACATTATTACAGTAACGTAGATAGTCTTATCAAAACTGAACATTTTGAAGGATCATTTTCGTACACGATATTTAGGACTATTAAATATTTCAAGAAGCTATTTATCTCCTCAGCATAAATAGAGTATCCCAAAACAGAAAATCGTAAACGAGCCAAGAAAATAGATATATTGCCCCAAAACAAATAATATTCCTCATATAACGGAGAAATACTTAATATTATTATTACCGAACGAAAAATTTATAACTATCTTTTGCTTCAAGCATCTTATCTTTTAACGAGAAGAATTTAAATTTTGACTCGTCTTCGTTTCGACCCTAATTTTATAAATATCCTTCATCAAAAACGTTACACTTTGAATTTTCAACAAACGCAACAATCATTTAAGGATAGTTTTACTAGGATTTTTTGATTTTTTCTTTTGACTTCGTTTTGTGTAAACTTTTCGACTTCATTCTCGCTTGAGACGTTTAATTTAGAAGAACGTATAGAAGAGAAAATAAAATTGTATTATAATATATAGCTTTAGAAGATATACTTACAGTAGGAAACGATTATACATACAACAGTAGATTTTTAACTCACGGAAGAGTAACGAAGCTTTAAAGAGAAAAAAAATTATACAACAACAGCAACGAGTGCAACAACTCTCGGATACCTAACCTATCCATAAGCGAGAAATTAAGGATCATCATCATTTAAACCTTCTTTCAACAACAACATAATCAACTTTACGAAAAATCTAGGAGCAAAAAATCAACTTTTCGCTGTAAAATCTAGATAACGTTTCTCCCTACTACCTTACTAAACTAAATTTAATTAAAACTGAAGTCTCTCAAGATGAATGAAAGATGGGCAAATGCCAATGGGGAGGAGGGGAACACTGCAACATTATCAAGTATGAATAGCAATAACAGCAGTGTAAAGACTTCAAACGCCACAGCAATTCAGAGTAGTTACGAGATTCGGAGTGGCAGCAACCTGATGACCTTGGTTCAACACAAATGGCGTAAAATGTTTAGTAAGTATTTACTAATAATAATTGTGACATTTTTTTGTCAATTTTTTAAATTAATATTTCACTCAGACCAAAATCACAAATCTAGATCTATTAAACGGTGAATGTTTATTAATTTGTACAGAGAGAGATTCGGCTGAGATTACCCCAGTGGACCCTACACATAAGGTACGCAGTATATATGGACACATTTAATACATGCATTTGGTTTACTCACCGAAGCATTCAGCTGGATTAAAAATTTCAAGAATTTAACTGAAAAATGTGCTAATGATATCATGTTACAATTGAACACACTAGGTGATTTATTTGGGCAACGTGGTCACCACTTGGGCAAAAGGGGACGGTTGTTTGGAAAGGCCGAGCTCAGCCTTGTGGAGAAATCATTGTCAGGGACGAGGTACGACTTATTTTCGTACATGATTTTGAGCTCATTTGACTCATTTTGAAAATAATTGAATTTTCTAAAAATAAATCCATTAAATTGCATCATTTTATCGTTCCAGGTTCCATTAAAATGGCTCTCACCGTTAGTCCATCAGGGCTGAAGGCGCAAACGAGAGAGCACGGTTTAACGGAATATTGGGCCAACAGATTAACTTGGTGCGGAGTTCCGTCAGACTACCCGAAGTTATTTTGCTGGATTTACAGGTAAACATTAATGTATACTTGCTTAAGCAAAAACTTTTCCTAGCGTGTGGTGTGTTGTCTGATAATGAAAATGAAGCAATGTACTTTATAAATACAAACCCCTTTATGCACACCGCAAAGTTCTTTTTATATTCTGATGCTAATTATATCCGTTTACGTATTTTCAGACACGAAGGTCGGAAATTGAAGCAAGAACTGCGATGCCATGCCGTGCTGTGCTCCAAGGAAGAAAGAGCTCAGTTTCTCACCGAAATTTTGCGAAATCGCCTAGCAGAAGCGTTGTTCGATTTCCGCAAAGAGAAAATCTTGAGGCAAAATGCACGCCTAAGCATCGTGCAGAATTTGTACAACACATCAGCAACAAAAAGGAAGCTCGTTCTTCTCAACTCCAATTCACACAATTACAAGCCACCTTTGGAAAGATCAAAGTAAGAATACCTACTACTTTTACGTAGGCATGAAAGAGAAAAGGATACGAGAATAATAGAAAACATAATTAAATTTTGCATAAATAAACAATTGTATTAAATTTTTACATTCTTTATTTCCTTTTGTTCAGGTCCGCTCCGAAACTTTCCTGTATCGAGGAATTCGAGGAAGAGGAAAATGAGGAGGATGAGGAAACGACTACAAAATGTGGCCACATGAACGGCAATGCAATTCATGAACGACTGTCGAGTCCTATTGAAGAAGAGGACGAGGAGGATGCAGGGGAGGAGGCAGAGGAAGACGTCGCGACTGTTGTGAGCCGGGTTCCAGGCAGTCCTTCCACCGACAGAAAGTCATGTCCGGAACCAGTCCTTCAGGCTCAACTTGTACAGAGAACTGTTCGCCCACATACTGTTCCAATGGATGCCAAATTGAACCTTCCCTACCTAACCGGTTACGACAAGGTTATGCACATGCTCGACATGCCCCGTGAATCTCGAGCAGGCGGGGAACCTCACCTTCTGGACGAGGAAGATGAGGAGTATTCTTACCCCTACGTTGCCACAAATTCGGATCCCGTTGCCTCTAGTCCCAGCTCAGCCGATGGCTCTGAAAGCGTAGTTGACACAGCGTCGGAGGACGAGTTCGGAAAGCATGGACATGGAAGCCAAAGAGAAGACTCGGGCCAGGAAGAGGATCGTGAATCTGATGAAAATGAAATCAATGATAATGTCAGTGACGAGAGCGGTTACTCTGAGGAGGCACTTACAGGCTCTCATCGGAAGGAGAGTCAAAGCGGAGGTGTAGCATCCAGGCTTATAAAATCACGAGTCGCGGATCCCAAAGCCAGTAATAACAACAATGAATCTCCCTCTACAAAAAATACTAACGGGAAACAAAAATCTGCTGAAGCTGTTACGGCCAGCGACGAATCTTCAAAACTAGCCGCAAACAATGCCGCCACTCCAGCTTTGGTTATCTACGATAACCTTTGCTTTGAAATCTAAACAGCAACGACGCAAAATAGACACACACTTTAAAGCATTTTTGCCCCGACTCTTCCAAAGACTTTTTCTTTATCTCGTACGTGAAATCTCAAGACAATGATATGAAATGCAATCGAATTATATCTATAAGAGAAGTTGAAGGTTATGACAAATATTACTTATGTAGTTAATTAATCCCTTAATAGCATTGATTAACTCATAATTATGAAGTCAGCAGATGGTTTTAAATGATTACTATTGAATAATAAATTTATAACCTACCTGGAGAAATAACTGAAGGTGATTCCATTTTAACTGCAACATTAAAGAAGTTGACCTCAGACGACGAGTTAGATCCAATAGAGCTGCTTGTCAACAAGCGTGTTCTGTAGCATGGAGGACACAGCAATTATTTAATACTTTAATCACATCATTCATAATGATTAATGTTTAAATAAGCAAACAACGGAACAAAAGATGTTACAATTAAATAAACTATTTAAGTAGCAAATTATTTTATAACAGAAGGTGATGATTTAAAAGTTAATACTTAAACCTCTCCTTGTACAATAAAAATAATTATTACATGAAAGATGACGCGATTTGTTTGTAAAAATGTGTACCTAACTCTATAAATTCAGTTTAGTTTGTAGTAAAACGACGAAAAGAAAGTAGTTTGTAATTATTACTTAATTTTCATCATTATCTGCAACGTATTATGATTATTTTTTTTTGTGTTTTGACTGAATAATTGTATAATTTAAATAAGTACAACAATCTTCATTATTATTTCCACAATACAATCCATCATATTAAAATATAATAATATATGATCAAAATTGAAACAATCAACAAAATATAATGTTTAGAAGACAGAAACTGTAGTAAAAACGCTGATTACGTTCGATTACCTAAACATTGAAAAATATATTACAAAAGATTACAGTTATTATTATTACAATATTTCAAGAAGTACATTGCTCGAAGAAACATTTTTGTTCTGCATTATTACTAGAACTTCAGACAAGGATTAAAATTGTCTAGCTTGTAGAAATTTACAAAACTTTGTTCATACAGTTATTATTATTATTACAATACAATTTCAAGAAGTACATTGCTCGAAGAAACATTTTTGTTCTGCATTATTACTAGAACTTCAGACAAGGATTAAAATTGTCTAGCTTGTAGAAATTTACAAAACTTGGTTCATTACATAAAAAACAATTTATAGACTTAAGACTTGTAATTAATTATTCTAGGAATTAAATTAGTTTTAAAACGAGAAAGCAAAATTATAAGGCGAGAATTATGAGTTGTGAAAATGCTGAAAGTAAGTAAGATACAAAAGAATACATAAATACATTACATTACATACAGAAATGCAATATTATCGATAATAAAGACGAAAAGGATTGAAAAATATGAAGAACGTTATGAAAAGTTAACGTTTCACCTACCTTTGTCGTTTTCACTTTGATTTTTTTTTCTGGCTGGCATTGTGGCATTTCCCTTCACTGCTCTTTTCCAAAATCCAACTTTTTCTTCACGTTCCACTTCATTATTGCAAATTAATGCGGGGAGGTTAATTTTTCTTTCCACGAAACGAAACGAAGCGCATGAAAGCGAAAAAAAGCTCGAACAAAAGCTCTTCTGGAACAAATATGATCCGATTTCCGTAAACAAGTAAACAACGAAACAATCCTCCCAGGATTTTCATTTTTACCCGGATCCATTGTTCTACTCCATTTCATTCTATTGACTTGTTATTAATTTCCAAGAAAGAAGTCGAAACTCGAAAATCGAATCCAGTTCATGTGAAAAATTGATAAATGAGAATAAATACGAAAACGACGATAATATCAAATAAACTGAAAAAGCGCAAAATCCGCGAATTACATCAAGCAAGCGTGCATTATCGGATCAAGCATAGTCTTCTGCTTCTCGTTTTCGCAAAACGCCATGCCAGTGAATTAATGCGAACAAAGGATTTGGATTAGGGTTATTTGAGACTCGCTAAAAAATGCTGCTGCCGTTGCTGCTGCGGTGAGAGAGACAACTGAAACTAAGGCTTGGTCAGAAGGAAAAGCATAAAAATTGAAAATAGCAAGAGAGAGAGTTAGCAGCAGCGTAAATAAAATAGCCTGAGCGTGCTTTCTTTTCTCTCCTTTACTCGCTCTGGATCATTTTGTTGCTTTTTGCTTGAGCTTGATGCGATTTAGCAATTCCGGATTTTATGTTTTAGTTAGCTTAGCTTAGCTTGCTGTATGTGTGGTCTGGTAAGCTCAGTCAGGAGATAGGGAAAAGCGTACAGATGGATGCATTGAGAAATCCTCTGAGCGTATGTATTTGAATAACAAATAAAAAATGTATTTTTCCAATAACAATATCAAATACCAAAGCTCAACATCGCATTAAGCAGACTGCTTTCTTCTAGTAAAGCACCTAATCCAGACATGAGCAAATGTTAATAATAATTGTTGCAATTAACTCAGTCAGATAAATTCACTACTTTAAAGGAACATTCGGCATTCCTGGAGAGAAAGTTGTCACTCCTCCTTTGTACTTTTACTGTGGGAGCTATTTGGTTTCAGGATACATTTAAATATTTTGATTTTGACTGGTGGGAAAAGCAGTAAATAGAAGGCTAATATAATGGTTCACCGAGTTATTTCGATGTTTAGTTCTGTATGGCGGCCAATTTTTTTGGCGGAAGTTAATCCGTCGGAGTTGGATGTTGTTGAGTTTAGCAAAGAGTTTTGCAAACTGCGGAAGATCCTCACTTGTTCGGCTTGTGGACAACTGCTGACAAATCGGGAAGTCGTCTCTTCATCGCTCTGCAAAGAACACTTTGCTTGTAAAGGTATCTCAGAATAAAGTGTTTTGCTTGAACATTAATTCAAGGTATACAATTTTACTGATGTCTAAAATATTATTATGATTGTTCACCCACAAAGCGTGCATGGGGAAGGAGAGAGATCAAGACAGAAAATGCGAGAATTGTGAAGACTGGGACACATTCGAATCGGACGAGGTTATCCGGACCGTTTTGGAATCTTATCAAAGCTGCTGTGGATATTTTCTGCATTGCGAACCAGTCGTGAAGCAATTGGAGGTGATGGAGAAATTCGATGCTAACTTTGATGCAATCCGATTAATAGATTTGTTAGGGGAAGGAATAAAGGGAATGCCGATAAAGCGGAAGTTGCCAGATGACATGATAATTTTGTCCGATGATGATGAAGACGACGACGACGACATAACTTGCGTAAATGAAATCAAAAGGACCAAACTCTCTCAACATGATGACACAATTACGAATTCTGTTAACGCTAACACCCCTCCAACTACACCGTCTTCGTCACAAAGTGTTTCCTCCGCCGCTTCAACGGTTACTAAAATATGTGTAGATGCAGAAACACAGACGGATGCAAAGGAAGAATTCGTGAAAAATACTAAAGAACAGGAAATTCAAGTTGGGCCATCATATAAATCTTTCACTGCAAAAGGAACTCAAAGCATGTCGGTGGGTTCCGTTGTAACAAAAACGATAACCACAAATACTCATCAAGGCGTTGCATCCAGCGGTACAGTGTCATTGACACCGGTGCCTGTTCCAAATCCACTGCCAATTTCCACTGTGAAGCCTGTTTCTAAACAAATACCATCCAGAGTGACCACTCCAGTGAAGCACCCCGTCCCCGTGCCTGCTGTGTCTAGCCCATGTCGAGACATCAAATCTACTATTTCGGTGAGTTCATCTGCTATTCCAACGAAACAAGGTGCAACAGTAGTCAAGACGCTCTTGCCGTCTCCATCAGCTCAAAGCACTTCCTCTTCGTCACCCACTAAACAACTGGCTTCTACCTCAACCACCTCCATTTCAACAACGACTGTTCAGATAATGCCAAGCAAATCTGTTCTAACCAATGCAAAATTGGTAGCGTCAGTTTCTTCTACACCGGCGACAACCAAACAAATGGTCACTGCCTCTCCCATAAAGGAGGTCTCAAAATCATCAGTTTCAATACCATCTGTCTCAAAACTACAAACGCCACCAGTTTCTGCTCCATCAGTTTCAAAACCGACGGCACAAACCGGTACACCATCTTTGGTATCCAGTGACACAAAAGATGTACTGGCTTCCTCCTCGTCCCTAGTCTCAACAACTTCAATATCTACAAATAATTCTAAAGTAGTCCATACAACAAGCAAAATTATGAAAGTGGAACTTCCTTCGACTCCTCCAAGGGCTTCTCCATCACCCGAAAAAATTACCGCTTCTCCAATGTCAACTCCGAAAACTTCTCCGGAGAAGATTTTAATAATCACTTCGGATATTCAGGTACAATCAGTTTTAGTTGGTAGTATTTAGTCACTCATTAGATTCTATAGGACCCTACCAAAAAATATATGACCTGACCAGTTTATGATTGATGATTTATGTATAATTTGTGATTCTGTAATTTTATTTTAGAATGAATTGAATTCAGCTCGTAGGAGTTCGGGAGAACCTTCACCTTCGCCATCCGAAGACGTGCCACCTTCACCGACCAAAACAAGTCCAAGCCCTACTTCACTGTCATCCACACCCCCTTTAAGTGGTCCCTCTACACCGACATCTACTACGGGCAGTCCAATTCCTATGAAGTTCACCTCCAGTTTTATATCCAGTGGTTTAGGAGGTAGGGGAACACAATTTCTGCAAATCGCACAACCTGGAGGCGGCTACAAAACGGTAGCAATAAGTCCTCAACATCTACGTCTGGCATCAAACGTAGCTCTTCAAGGGCGACTTCCTGGAAGCATTGTTCCAATTCAAGTTGTAAATTCAGCAAGGTTGCCCAAGCCGTCTGGAGCGCCCACAACAGGTACTGAAACGGTGAGGCTTGTTAACGCATCATCCTTGATTTCGCACTCAACGCATGGCGACTCATCAACTTCATCGGGCAGTCATGGGAAAGCGTACATCACTATTCAAGATCTTCATCGATGGCCCGATCCCAACAAAATTTTGCAATATGCTTCCGGAGACCTCTCTAGATTACCTTTAAACGCGGGAATTCGGGCAGGTTTTATTAGTATGGCTTCGCCCCATGGTTCTTCAGGGCTACAGGGTGCCCGTTTTCAAACTACCCCGGTTGGAAACATTATCAGAACATCATCTGCCTCATTAGGATCACTGGGATCACTGGTGCGTCCTGGGAACGTTTCAAGTGCTCCTACAACAAACCAAACCGCAACCCTTCGAAATAGCCAACCGCAAACGTTACAAATTGTGAGAACGACATCTTTAGCTGGAGGCGCGGGAATACGTCCTCATGCAAACTCGGTGCCCACCTCGACAACGATTCTTCGACAGGTGAGAATTCATTAAAACATTATTTTCAATGAAGTCCTTTTAATTGATGAGTTGATCGGACCTGAAAAACTGAATTTTTGATAAGTTTCCTTTCACCAAAACTCTTTCAATTATTTAGAGTTCACTTTCTTGACTGTTTGCTAATCTTTTTCTATGATTTTTCTACTACTTTTCTTCTGTCCACCGGAAACTATTTAATGGAAACTTTGCAAAAATTCAATTTCCATTCGATTCGATTTACTTCTTCGTCAGGTAACGATAAAGAGAAAAATGTGAGAATTCCAACTGCTGGTGATTTTGACCGGTGGATCTCGGATCTCAGGGGCTTATCTCGGACTCAATTTATTTTGTGGATTCTTCTTTTCTTCTCTCTATCTGAAATTGATTGACAATGACAATCAAATCCTTTTCTTAAAAATCTCGGTGAATTTCGGAAAGGAATCTGTGCTGTTCTATAGCATAACAAGACTGTGAAACGCTCCGCTTCTCTGATCTTTAATTTCATTTTTCCGGCGAAACAAAGAAACATTGACGACGATGATTGAGGAACATCTCTTTTGCCATCTTCTCTGGATGGATGGATTTGATTGGGAGGCTTTGTTAATTTCAACTTGTGTCCTTTCTTGTGTGGATTTTGACTCAACTAGGTCAGTGTCTCAACCGCTTCCAGCAATAGTCCCACGATAATAGTTGCCGACCCTTCCTCCTCCATAACTACCTCTGCAGCCCTCAGCTCTGCACTGTCTCGACGAAGGGAAGGATGTCGGTGCGGAAACGCTGCGGCAAATCCCGGTAAATTAACGTGTATTGGGCAGAGATGTGCATGTTATGCAGAACGAAATGCTTGTTCCGATTGCAAGTGCAAAGGATGCAAAAATCCATATCTTCCAGGCGGAAAGAAAGTGCTCCACGGAGTCAGGGCTTTGCTTGAGCCGCAGATAAGTCAAGGCATTCCGTTGGTAGCCACTGCCGTGAATCCTGGGGATTTGGGAGGGACGTCGGCTACTGTCCTGAGCGGTAATGGAAATGGCTCCACGGCCACAGTCCTCACCTCCAATCCTTCCTCAAATACTGTAATGACATCCAGCTTTGGGACAATTCAGCAGGGTATGGTTAACACTGCAATGATGGTTAACATAATTCAAAGGGGTCTTAAAAAATGTTCGTACTTTAATTAGGAGCACCACCTGGAGCAACTCCACCGTACCAAATTATTCCAGTTCGGTTTGGACTCTCTGGGGCCCCACAATACCTTCAAATTTCAAATCCTCATGCTCTCCAGCAAATTCCAATCATTTTGTCAAACAGTGGACAATTGCAAACTGCATCACAGGCAGCATCCGGAATAGCAATTCAGGGCATACCAATTTCCAGTTTGGGTGCTGCCGGAATTCATCAGATTTCTCAAGCTAGACCTACTCCAACACAATTGAATTTAAGTGCCACGAAACCGCCAGAATGACCTCAGCAGTAGTCAGTAGTTAACTAGAAATACATAAATGCATGATAAGTGTTTGTTTTTTACTTAATAAAATGTGATGGTCCCGATCAAAAGATAATTTTGGAACATAATCTTTTACAAAGGAAGCAGTATTATTTTTCGTTCTGTGGGCACTAAATGTTTAAAAATAGACTCTTCAAGGTTCCTTGTCTTTCTAAACAGTATTTTATTTGAATTTGTTAAATTATGCTTATCAAATTCACGTACACATTATACTGATTGATTTTGAAAACAAAGGCATGGAAAGAATATTTGACAAATGCATAATCCTTTCGATAGACAATTTTATACAAATTCAGTTTTAATAAACAACATATTATTTTTTGTCATATTCACAAATATGAGTTGTTACATGGTAGTTCCAAATTTATTATTATCATAAGGGCATTTAATCCACTATAAATACCTAATTGAAAATGTTTAATTTTATTTCTGACAGTAATAAAATTTTCAAAGAGAATTACAATTAATTTTTTAACACGTCAGAACGGCCTAAAATCTTTAGGATAACGTAGAAGTTGCAAGCCCTCCCACATCCAAACACAGTGTGTCCAATTGAGTTGCTTGAAAACTTCTATTATTTTCTTATCCGCTTCCGCATTCCATTTACTAGGTTCGGACTCGATTTGTTTCATTATCATTCGTAATGCTCGGCCATAATGACCTCTAGCCAAAGCGTGTTGGTATGCAAACTCCATTATCTGTTGGGAAAAAATTGAAGCAACGTTGTGTTAATTTCACGTTTCAAAATAGTAATTTGAAGTAAATGAAGAAACAGGAAGAGTCACTTACTCGTGAATCGGTTATTTCCGCAAACTTTTGAACTTCAAACAATACATCGTCTAATCCCTCCAACGTAATCTTTGAACCTTGTCCAGTTGTTGAGGTTGGAGCATCACCCAGTTTAAGTAATTCTGCCATTGCCAGACCTTTCTTGACCAACGCCTCAATTACAGCGCTCTTTTGTTTATCCATTGTCTGTTTTGTTTTCGTTGCATCCAATTGTGATGACGATGAGGAAGTTCTTGTTCCATAAAATGCCAGCAGAGCGGGTTGGTCCACCATACCCAATATTTTATCTGCTAAATCTATTATTTCATAGCAAATTTCCGGTGTTTTTCTTGGTTTCGAACTTGTCACAGTATTGTCCGCATCTGTTGAGGTTGAACTACCGGATGGGCTTGTGCTTTGGCTGTCTGCAGAAGAAGAGGAGCTGGAAGTTGGAAGACCATCTAAAGATTGGAGTCGCGCCACATGTAGAGGCAAATGGCTGCTGTCTTGTTCTAACAAAGAATTGTATACTTTTCTCGACTCTTCAGCATCCAATTTGGACAACCAACTTATTTTTATGTCGCGAAGCTGTTCCTGCATCTCCTCCAGTTTCGTTTTGTTCGGATCTTTGGACGATCCGGAAGAGCTGCTTTTAATTTTTCCTTGAGGTTCCGGCAGCACTAGTTTCAGGGGATAGGTGCACAATTTCTTTCCGACCTCATCCTTAGTAACGGACAGGGTTCCCTGAAGATACATTGTTGAGCAGGACCCAGGAAGATTCTTGAGGTTTCTAAACAGCAGAATAGAAGCATACATAAATTAAGTTGTTGATAAAAGTAGCAATCGTTGAGTTGAAGAAAAAAGACAGTTGCAAAATCGCTTACTTATCCGTGATGTTTGCCGACAGAAACATATTTGATGAAGTTTCCCGTTTCAGGACAACCGACCAACCAGAGCCTTTTTTCGTTGGTTTATAATCCTGCAGTTCATACTGGGATTGGAAGACATCCAAATTAATACTGGATGGAAGTTTCATGGAAATCAGAATAGGAAGGCTGGGTACTTGACTATCGCCAGCCCATGCAGAACTTGCACTGCTGCTTCCATTTCCTCCAGAGTTGCTAATCACGAAACGTTCCAAAGCGTCTCTTTTCTCATGACGCACTTGGAATCGCACGAAATATTCTCCTTTTTCTAATTTTACGTTCCACTGAAAATAGGTATGTAGATGAAACATTAAAGAGGAATTTTAACAATTGCAGTAATATTTTACATCAATTTATCAATTATAAGTACTCAACTCACCTTGGTTGGGTAAGCATCGCCACAATGAAGATATCTTTTATTCGAGTCGAAAATCATCCACAGTTGAGACTCGTATTCACTTTCGTATAACGTATCACTAATCAAGGAGCTAAAAACAAGAGTTAATAATAATCATTGTCATTGAATTTCAAACACAAACATGCCAAAGTAAATGGATATACAGCCTGGGGGCCGTAAATAAATCCAACTTCATTAGTTTGCTTACCAATTTATGTTCACTTCTGAAGGTTTCGTTAAGGTGAAACTGTATGTATTTTGTAACTCGTAGATTATCCTACCATTTGGTATCATATCTCTTGGCTCTGTCAACGCCACAATTTTCGAGTCAGTTGGTCTTAGCAGAGCAACCTGATATTTTAAACTAGCCGAAGGTTGAATTTCTTCTGTGCCAAAAGAATTTGAAACGATCAGTTTCTGGAAGGCATCTCCAGCAGACAATACTACTTCCGGTCGGTTGATCGATAAACTTCTAAACGTTATACTGGAGTTCAGAAGTGCTGGTTCGGGAGGTTCAGCCCACCATCTTCCAACAACGACTTCCATAACTTTATTTTCCTGTAAGAAAATGAGTTTTCCAAACGAATCACTAAATCGCTTTTCACAAAAAATAAAGCCTGCATCAAAAGTTGAATTATGTATCTTACAGTGACTCTAAACGGAAGGTTTGTTTCTTCTAAAGGATTCAGTGTGATCATTTTGTAAAATTCTTCGGATTTACACGAAAGGCCCGCGTTTACAGTCATCGCATGGATTACAAATCGAGCACTTGCGTTAGAGCTGGGGTCAACACTTTGTGGATTACCGGTCATTTTTAAGGTCAAGTCTAAGCAATTCAAAGACGAGAACGGCATTTAAGAAAGTACGTAAAAGTCAAAGACTGAGCAGTTCACTCATTAATTTACTTACTTGCCCACATGGCACCTTTAGGAACCTGTAGGAAATATCGCTTCAAATACCCAGGTTCATATTTTACAGTTGGTAGGTCAATAACGGGGCGAGAGAGTGAACTTGCGTTTAAGATTTGTGGACGAATCACTGTCACTGCCACACAGAATACAGGCCCTCTCTCAATGTCATTCACGTCGTATGCTTGAATGCTAGACGGAAAAATAAAACATGATTTTTCTTTCGCTCGTCAAAATTAAGCGAGTCATTGTAATAAGTAAATTTCTGCTCACTACCTTGCGTAATGCTCTCCCACTGGAAGTCCTTCAGGGTCACAACGAACATTGAAGGATCTTTGAATATTGGCCAAATCAAAATATTTAGGCACATGGACCCAAGCTGCAGTACTCAATAAACATAAATTTAGTCGAAATTCAATCTTCTCTTGAGGCTCTGTAACAGAAACAAAAACAATATTAAAAAATCAAATCACGTAGATTACCCCAAAAGTTTACATTTTCAATCCACTGAAATAATCTTCACTATAAAATAATAATGAAATACAGTTAATCTCTTAATACTGTTTACCTATTTGGTCTTCTTTAAGGAAAACTGGTTCGACGGAAATGGAGTATTCCTTGGGTTTGTCAATGACAGGTTCTCTAATATAAATCCCTTTCATTGGCCACCCAAATCCGCTGCCGCTTCCAGCAGAGACCGAAACTTGAAACCTAACGTTCCGCTCAGGCAGTTTCGATAATTTTTCCAATGATTCGAAAGCTTTTTCCACCTTGAAATTACAGAAGTACATTGTTTAAGAAAGAACAAGTTCGTTCTCTTTACCTTTTTCTGGGCTGTGAAAGGAGACATTACCTGCACTAAACCGTGCCCTTGTGCAAATGCCTCTACATTGGAAATCTTCACAGCAGTATTTTCTAAGGCTTTCTTCACACTGTAAGGTGTCCACTCGAATCCTTTCGACATAGCTCCACTGACCATTAGAGCTACACAGCCGCAGACGTGAGGTGCTGCCATGCTGCAAAGGTTTGGAAAAAAAAACACATGGCTATTAAACACAGTCATCAACATTATATTTGTTGACAAAGCGCATACATCAGTCATCAGTGAACCACTAAATTTTTTAAATAGGTACGCCTTGATTAAGTAAACAAGTTTTGTTTGATTGGAGTTTCGGCGATATTCAAATAAAACAGTTTTATTCAGTTCTTGTCAAGCTTTCGAGCAGTAGTAAATACTCTTCTCTTCATCAGTAGGACAAATTAAATTTTTTCATTAAACACGTACCTGGTCCCATTCATAAGTTGGGCACTTCTCAGAGTGAAATTCGGCACACTTGTAATTGCTGCTCCAGGTGCACATACACTAACTCCTAGTTCACCATCCAGTCCGGGTCCTCGACTCGACCACGTATATGGCATTCCCGGAAGCTTTTCCCTGAGGGAATATTCTGCGGCCATCATCTCTGGAGAGACATAAGCTCCTACTCCTATAATTGTGTTAGAGGTGATCCATGGAGGAGTTCCAACTGTGGACAAAGCTGGGCCGTGATTTCCAGCTGAGGCTATCCAAGTTACTCCGTGTTTGTCAACAACTTCTTTCATGAGATCTCCCAGTCGTCCAACGGCACTCCAATGGGCATGTTCTCCATACGACATGTTGATGACGTTGATTCTGTGTGCATTCTGCATCACGTAAGACATTGCACGAACTAGAGCCGTCCCAGTTTCCATCGAGTTCAGCCTGGCGTCACCAATAGTAAATGATATTATTTGTGCCCCAGGTGCAATTCCGTTTAGGTCGGGGTTTTCTGGAAAGTTTCCTGCAGCAATAGATGAAACATGAGTTCCGTGACTGCCGCACATACCAACAACCTCCAGCTTATTTCCAGAGTCCCACACGTTTACGCTAATGTTCATCTGGTCAGCTTTTGTCAGAGGGGCGAAATCTTGGTTCACTTTGAAATCTCCTAAAATAATTCCGTTCTCCAAATCACCGTCAGCCGACAAACAGACTTTCCACTCTGATCCGGTGTGCCACACTAGACAATCGAGCAATGGACCATAATCTTTGTACTTCTTTTCCAGTGATTGTGCAATTTCCATCTCAGCTTCCAATTCTTCTTTCTGAAGTTTTTCAAGTTGAGTGAGAGAATCAGTAGGTTTGTTTCCATTGTTGGCATTTTCCTTTGCAATTTTCTTGCTTAGCTCGGCGAGGAGGCCTCGATGAGGTTGATCCCAGTTAGCTTCTCGACGCTTCAGTTCGGTTCGCTCTTTAACCTTTGGTGGATATAATTCATAAACGGGCTTGATTCCCACGTGGAATTCTCCGCTGGGATTGACCCAAGTCGATGGAATCTACGGTGAAGTCGGTTTGTAGGGTAAGACGCGTTCTACCATTTTGCAAAATTGTAAACCCAATTTTAATTTTATTGTTAATTACCGCTAATTTCCTTCCGCTAAGACCGGTGATGATTCCGTCCTCACCAGGCTTTAAAACCGTGGATGTGTCAACATCGCCTGCTCCACTGCAATCATAGCGCTCAATCACTTTCGGAAAGCCTGTTGTTGTCACCTATGTATTGACGTTAATACTAAGTTTATTTGAGTTTAAACAATAATTGTCGTAGTTAATTGCATGAGCAGTGAATAAACTTACACGTAAGCCTGGTGCACCTGGATCCACCCCGGAATCAAAAATTGCAATTATCGTGCCGCGGCCATCAAACTCCGGATGCTTCGTGAGAAATGTTGGCACCCCCGTCTCCTTCTTTGGACATAACGATATTGAAGGAAATTCTGTCTTCGCACTAGCCGGATCAATCATGGTGTCCTGATTTCTTGTCAGCCCGACGTGTAAGGGTTGATTCAATTGCTTTTTGTGTTGCTTGGCCGTTTGTATTATTATCACTTAAAAACGGGCGTTCAATTATTAATTTGCTACTGCCTTGTCGCACTAGGGCAAAACTCCAGGGTCTTGAAGGTTTCTGTCTCAGGATTTCGGTCCTTCGAGAAGTAAAATGCAGTAATCTAATATGACTTGTTAACGGTGCCCGTTCCTATTGTTCGGATCACCGCATTTATTGACGGGGACAACAGCTTGATGGCCTAAAAGCACTAACTGTAATAGTGTCCAGTGGTTGCATGAGTGCAGGCAAAGCAAACTGATAAGTTGGGGAAAAAATAATTTTAAGTAAGATTAAGATAATATACATACAAATTACAAACATCAAAAACGTCGAGCAATATTGAATACTGACAATTTTCAAATTGGTATACAACTCACCTTCAGCAATTAGCAAAACGCCCACCGATAACTAATAGGTAAAAAATGCTGTATTTGTCAAAATTGTTGAATCACGACTTTTCCTAACTTATTCTTGTCTGCACTTTATATTTCTACGCGTTTCTCCAGCTGAAACTGGACTGGTTGATTCCTTTTCTTGTGGGCTTATCAGCTTCTCGCTCAATCCTTCGTGTGTTTTTCAGTCGAATGAATACACAACACCAACAAACAAAATTATTTTTATCCTCGCCTCGCTCGCCACCACCCGTAAAGTTACCCTATCAAATGACCACGTATTCAAAACCAATGCTGATTGCTGATGATGTCAGTTTTGTGCGGTTCCTCTAATCAATCAAATTCACCCTTCACTATCTGCCTCTATGGCCTTGATCCGTCTGTCTCCTATCCTCGGTTCACAACAAAATTCGACGAATTTGTAATAACAATCCGATAAAAGTCTTTCTTCACATTTCTGTTTTATAAACAAAACCCAAACAAACAAAATTGAATTAAAGAGCTGTCTCAAGAAACCTGACTTATCTTAAGTTATCTTTAAACTTATTTTTTAAGACGTGACTCACTCTTCTCTTCGGTTGCTGTAGATAAAAAGAAAGTACCCAAAGAGTACCAAAAATTAGATCTCTTTCTTTGTGTAATAAAAAAAAGTATGCCTAAATCCCTAATTCCCTACTCGTTTCTTCTTTTATATTTTCTCCGTCCGACTTTTTTCTCTACTCAGTCAGGCACTCTTCTTTTTCTTTCCTATTCTTTATGCACTTTCAACTTTTTTCATCCACATCACCAATTCACCACACCACGACTACGACCATCATATCAGATCAGAACAGAACAGCGGCAACGCAAATAGTAACTCAGCCTTACTCAACTCTTCGACAATTCAAGATCAAGATGTACAACTGTACAAGTTTTACCACACACACACACAGACACAATTACATTACCACACAAAACAAAGTTACCGAGCACTTGTTTGTAGTTTGTACAATTTTGACTT
>VYYJ01002658.1:0-20205 GCA_021029165.1 Cyphoderus albinus | reverse complement strand
TTGGTTCGAATATCGAAATCATTTCAGTTAGTTCGGAAACTACTGCACGGGATTTACTTTAATCGTTTCGGAAGGAGTGCCCTAGGCATAGCCTACTTAGTATCGAGTAGGCCATGCCTAGTGGTGTGTTGCACACCGAGTCCAGATAGGACGTTTCCGATACACCACACTAGGGGTAGACATACTCCCTGAGGTTTTTGGTCTTTTAGGTTTCGCCAAATCTTTATGCTTTATGTAAACAGCATACACAAAATTGACCCCAAGGTTTAATCCGGGAACTATAGTTTGATAAATGAAAATTCACGTGAAATAGATTGAACGTTAGGTGAATCACGTCAGACCTACGGACGTAAACACCAAAAAAATATGTACTTCCTCGCATTTAGACTTAACAATTACGCATGGCTTTGATAAGCACTAAGCACAGCGTGGGGGTGGAGTTCTTTCAATTCATTTATATTATATTTGTTATTATTAACTTAGACCGGCAATCAGCTAATCATTTAATTAACTACAATCACGCACAGATTTCAAATTTGTCAAAAAATGTCTGAAGTGTTGTCAACATACACTGCGATTTTCAATTTGTAGAAATGAACCGTTCAAAAAATACGAGAGCTGAAAGTGAAGCTGTCGCAAAACGAGTTTGCCCCTTTTCTCAAAATGAAGCTGGGAAGTTCTTTTGTCGCGTGGCTCTGTTGAAAAAATGAAGATATTACAAAAAGTAATGTCGAATTCAAATAACATCCACTACATTCTGCCCCAAATCTAACTTTTGAACCCTTTGTCAGATTGACCTGAAAATTGGCATTTCGGTGCGTTTTGAGTTATTGATGACGATTCTAATTACCGTTTTTCAAAATTTGGAAATATCGCGCGGTAATGGGGTAGCACGCGCCATATTTCCGCCATTACCGCGATATTTCCAAATTTTGAGAAACGGTAATTGGAATCGTCATCAATAACTCAAAATGCACCGATAGGCCAATTTTCAAGTCAATCCGTCAATCTGACAAAGGGGTCAAAAGTTAGATTTGGGGCAGGATGTAGTGGATGTTATTTGAATACAGTAATGCGTATAATTACGTAACAAAGTAGGGACGGAGAATCCGATAAAATTAATTTCAAGAAGCGTCCCAGGACTCCCATACCAGCGACCCCAAAGTTAAAGAGCGGATTCGAAAATTCCTTGTGATGACTCTTTCTGTTCGTGTGACTTATACCGTCAAAAAATCAAAATCAAATATTTGACCAGTGATCTGAAAGTGCAGAAGCTTGATCACACCCATTATTAAAAAGAAGGTTCCAAAGCACATGGTCGAATAGGAGAACCGGGTAGAAGTAAGGGTCAGATATTTTTGCGTTCACTCAGGCTATTCACTGCTTTCGAACAGACCCGAGCCGAACCAAACCCCACCTGAAGTAATTAAAACGGTTTCAACCGAACCTAATCTAACTTTAACGAAAGTTCACTCACGTTCGTTTAATTTAGGTTAGGTTTGGCTGAAAGCGTTTTAATTACTTCAGGTTGGGTTTAATTCGGTTTAAATCGATTTGTTCAGGTTAGGTTCGGGTCTATTCGAAACCAGTTAGGTTCGAAAGTAGTTAAACAGTGAATAGTCTGAGTGAAGGCACAAATCCCGGAGTCTTACTTCAACCGGAGAACCGAGTTCAGGCAGCTAGCAAAAATTCGACAAAAAATGGTGCGAGAAATAATCGTGATGGAGGACGATTTTTTTATTTCAGACAAGACCCAAAGGAAAATTCTTCTCCCGGCAAGTTCCACGCAACAAGAAGTGGTGAACCAGAATATGAAGAGAATGAAGACCAGATTAAACCAAAATCAAAATTTGCTTTAAAATTGCTATTTTTGAAGGCGATTGACTNNNTTGACTCCTGTGGCAATTTGAGCGATGCCTTCATTCCGACTGGCACCATCAAAGAATGTTTAGTTAGAAAACTGTCTCTCAAGTGCTAATTAATAATTAATTAATTAATACACTGGATAATGGAGAATCTTAATCCTAATGGCGTGACCTTGTGACTACACAATACGTAAACTATGTACAGTCACATCTCACCAGCCAAAACATAATCTTTGCTACAAAAATGAGAATCCTCCTAATTTCCCCCACCCCCAAGGTCGTCCGATCGAAAAGTTTTGGGCTATTTGTAAAAGGAGGTACTTTAACAGATTGAAAAAGCCCAAAAACCTGACTGGACTGGATTCATGCGATTATGGAACAAAAATCAGCCACGAAGTTGCTGAAAAGTCCGACAAGACCCTAATGGGGTCGTTGGAGTCAAAGGTCCGCTCTGATGGTCACGGTGGACCGAAATCTGTAGCTCAGACTCTGCGTTTTCTTAATGACAAATAATCGTGTATAAAATTGTCTCACAAAATTGTGTAATATTAAACTCATTTTACCAGTCTAAGTCAATAACAAATATACCTTACTTGTTAATCTCAATTTTTTCCACTTCAAATCGTTCACTTTTTAGGCGATATTACAATGTCAATTTGATTATAGTCAATTAAAATATGCTCCCATACTCTATTTTAGAGTAGGTGGTACTATTTCATTTTTTATCTTATTACAGTTCTATTGCCCATGTTGTGTATTTGTATGTCTTTATAGTACTACGTCATAGGGGCCGCCATCTTGAAATTTCTGTTGAGAAATGAATTTAAGGTTCGAAAAACTGCTCTCCCAAAAGCTATTCATAACTCTGGTGGCACTTTAACACTTCTTCGTACCGGTAACACACATTAACGGCAACCGCAACTATCATTTAATACTGCGTGACCTCTACCTAATAAGCCAGTCTTTAACTACAATGGGAATGGGGTGGGGGACTTAATTAATGATAGTTTTTGGAATGAAACTTACTTTTCTGGCTGGTCAGGAAACTTGATCCTCATCTCTTGGTTCTTGGCTATCCTCTTCTCGAGAACTGAGATCATCCTCTTCAGCATCGTATCATCCAGTTGAGTACCCTATTAAGCAACAAAAGGCAATCACTGATTAATTCTTTTTGTACCCGAAACCACTGACGAAATCACTTTGAATAGTAAAAGTTGTGATGATGAATGAATTGAAATAGATTTGTGCCGTTATTACCTTACCTCGGGCTCGTTCTCCACCATCTCCAAGATTTTCAGCCTCTCCTCTTCACTGATTTCCAAGATGGCGTCTTCAGAGGTTGACTTGAGGTCAGATCGTCCCCTCCCGTTTTCTGCGGTGTCCTCACCGAAATCAAAGGTAATTGGAGCACCGGAAGAAAGATGAGCCTTTTTTAATATCCCTGCGTCTTCCCTGCTGCTCGGTACGGGCAATCTAGGGCGTTTCCTCGACCCAACACCATCAGAAGATGACCCGGAGTGTGGTTCTCGAGATGGGGTCATCGCAGTGGGTTTAAAGTTGAGGAGTTCCTTCACGTTCATGGTTAACGGTTTGGAAACTTGTTCCCACACCTAAATAATATATTTCCGAATAAAACTAGCTAATTTTTTTGACAAAAAAATATTCCCTAATATTTTTAAACATTTTCTGAACAGTTTTCAGCTCCTCACTTGTGTAAATTCAAGACAGAAATGAAGTATGGAGGACAAGTCGAGGCTTGGCGAAAAAATTGTGCTTCGTTGAGCCACATAAGCATCCATTTAAAAGCATTGAATAGCATAGCATTTTCGTTGTGCTCTGGTGTTGTCCTTGCTTCTTTGCTTTATTTTCGCTCTCTGCTGCTGCTGCGCTGCTGCTGAAGTTCTAGCAACAACAACAGCCATCGAAATCCAAGTGAAATGAGAGAGCGTGCAGCAGGCAGGCGAGACGCGAGAGAAAAATTCCGCCTTGTTGTAAAGGAAGAAGAAGTGTGCTGGCGTGCTGCAACACGGCTTCCTATTGGCTGTAAATGAGCACAGACTGCACACAATTCTGGCAAGAAGAAAGGAGAAGGACAGAGGTGAGCAACTCGCAACTCCGAGAAAAAGACCAAAGGAATATAATGCGCAGCAACAACATGTTGCAACATGAATGAACAAACGACCGCGACCAGCATCAACCGGATGAGTTCACTGTGTCAGGTATGCATTATTCGCCATAATTTTCAAGGCATTTTTGAGCATAGCAGCGCATCGAATCGCAATCACCAAAAATCACAGAAGTTAACTTTTACTTAGGCTTCGCTCGAATATACTAAATACAATATGACGAATGAAATATTTCATATTTTCTTTTACTTGAAATGATGTGGCAAAAAGAGTGATTGAAATAAAAATCTTTCTGTCAGTGAATCAGTGAACCTTGACCTGACGCGCAACGGCGCAAGAACATTGCATTACATACGCATACGGTGCGGTGTGTTAGTAACATCTATCTGACAAATCAGATAAACAATATTTCTTGATTAAATACTTTTCTCACCTCTACTCAACTATATCTCCCGTCCGTCCATGTCCTGAAGGAGAGTCTCCTCAACTTTTAAATAGACTAGAGACTAGCACTAGACGTTTCGTTCATGTACCAGCACGCTGCTGCACCCCACACACAGTGCACTGCACTCTGCGTCTGTACTAGTGCGCACTAATGTGTAATAGGAAAAAGCAAAAAATCGAACTCTCGAGCTCTCCTTCTTCGTCACGTCACCTTTTTCTTTCTTCTTTACTTCAAACCGTTTTTTGAGTGACTTTGACTCTTTGAGACTGTCCATAAATTAAGTTATCCGAAAATCGGCCCTTGACCCACCGCCTTCCCTACCCTACAAACAATGTATTTCTCGTAATGTAATGGTAAATGGGGACGAAAGAACCCACCCACCCAAGCGATGACATGATTTATAGACAGTCCATTGTGGGCCGGGGACCATCATATCATTGACCATTACCATAAACCGTTATGGTTATACTTACTACTATAACGTTATTTCACCAAATAATTAAACTGGGAAAAGGGAGAGAGAAGAGACACAGAATGCAGAAAGAAACTCCTGCTATCATAGCAGTGCTATGTATATCACAGACAGAATTGAAAAGGACGGATCAACTTAGGGACCATCTACAACGTGCGAAACCGTGGGGGTAGGTTCCCCTGATGACCCCTCGTAGTCGTAACCTATTATATTATGTCAAAGTGCCCTATTATCCCTGCAACGCAGGTAATAGGTAATAAACGTCCCGTTAGCGTGTATAATTTATGGACGACCTTTGCTTAGAGCTATGAAATTGAGTATTTCTTTTTTTTTAATACGAGTTAGGTTCTGGTTCTACTCTCAAGTCTCAACTTTTCGTTTTTACTGTGACAGACACAGAACTTCTGTCGCTGCGCTGTGTCTCTCTCTACATTCGAAAACTGAGAATTGGTGATTGGAAATTCCAATTTGGAATATGGAATGAATGAGCCTAGCTAGAAGAATGAATGAACAATTTTTAGTTGAATTCCGACTCTTCAGTCATGTCGTCAGTCGTCATGTCATGAGTTTCATGTTTCATGAAGAATGAAGACTGACCTGGCCTGTAATGTTAACCAAATGACAAAAAAATTAATTGACAAAAAATCCTGATTTAATGTTACGAAACAATGATGCGATTCGATGCCCAATGTTATGTATGTAAAAAAGATTAGCTAAAAATGTGCTAGATACATAATTTGCCCTGATAGTTTATGTGGTAAAACCAGTCAGTCGTAGAAGTGTTTTATGAAGGAAAACTACAGGAACCAAAACGTACTTTGTCGTAAATACCTTTCAAAAAATCTTAATTCTGGGTTTCAGTGAATGTCCAGAACATTAGAACAAAGCCTTTGAGACCAGACCTTTGCGAAAAAGAAAGCCGACGTTAAGCTGGAATCGAGAATGAAGCGGAAACGCGATTCAGAGAAGAAAGAGAAAAAGCGCCGAAAAGCAATCAGAAAAAATCTAACAAGTACACAGTCGAATGATTGTATGTGATTCACCCGATCTCCAAAATCTCCTTGAGGAATAAATTAAATTAAAGAACTGAAGGTGAAAGTTCGAGAAATGGAAATGAGAGCAGAAGCTTTGCGAGAAACACTGAGACTTTGAAAAGGAAATTAGCTTAGGACCTACCACCCGTCCTACCTTTGAATCGAAACGCAGCTGCGATGCTCGTACAAGAGGCACTGCAAAGCTAATCGTAAGAAAAAGGAAGAAAGGTTCAACAACCATCTGCAGCACAAAGAACTTTCTGTTAATGAAACAATATTGCGCTCCAATGATGAATTCCAAATTAGTGACATGTGGAGTCCGAACCCGAACTCTTACATCTGAGTCTGTATGAAAACGAAATGGAAAGCTCATTATGAAAATGACTTTTCGGCCACATCTAGCGAAATGGGGCAACCTGCGTCATCGCCAGAAACTGTAAGTATTCCCGACAATTAGGAACTTTTGGGCGAAGGAGATTCCATGATTAATACCTTTGAACAACAATTTGAAAAATATCTGGAAACAGAACGGGGAATGTTGGAATATATTATCTACTTATATTTCAAAACAATTTTTCAAACTCAGTTCACAGAAATGATTTTCTCAAGTTGTGACATTTGTGTGGTATTTTACATACATGACGTAAATCCTTCCACACTCGAATGCTGGTTTTTGTGTCAATGGTAAATGTTGACCGATTTCAAAATTGTCTTTGCAATCAGTAAGTAACAGATATACATTACGGAAATCAGTAAGAAAAGCAATTAAGCAATATACCATAGTTTATATCGATTACACAGCATGAAAAACTAGGAGGACGAACGGGTCGGTAAAAGATTTATTTGATATCTTTCTTAGACCACATTAAACAATGAAATGAAAACTTGAAAGAATTGAAACGCAGAAAAGGCATGAACAGCATAATTTTAAATGCCTAGAAGCATAATTGTTTTAAATAATGCATAATAAATGGGTTGCATTTTGTACTGCGGCCATATAGCATAGACGAATCGATCATACTTGGTAGGAAAGTAAAGATAAGTTTTTGTTTGATCGTTAAAAAAGAGTTGCAAAATTCTCCTGTCTACTACTATGCCAAGGTCAGCATTATCAGCATGACAATATTATTTAATCTTTAGAACCTTGTACTATGCAGCAATAACAACAGTGGCGTAAATTGTCTCATTAAAGAATGTGTCTAAAAATTACTTTCATTTAACTTGCGATTTAGTTCTAGTACAAGTAACTAGTTCGTTCTCTGCCGTATATTGCAGTTACTGAATACAGTGTTCTGGTACACTATACTATTCACTATTACTATTTGAACGTACATCTTAATTCTCACTCAATTCAGATTTTTTCATTCCACTGGTCATCATCATCATGGTACGTTTGGGAAAGTTATCGAAACCAGAAAACTTAAGTAAAAATTATCATGCCAAACCTTATTACGCAGATTAATTTTTAGCTATATTTTAACACAGGATGCATTGAAATCGACGAAGCCCTCGGGAACTAATGTAAAGAAAGACGGTGATAAAAAGAGTAAGAAAAAATCGAAAAAGATTGGAAAAGATGAAGGAGAAGGGAAACAGGAGGAGGAGGAAGAGGACGAGGATGGAGAAGAAGAAGAAGAAGAAGAAAAGGAAAAGGAGAAAGAGAAAGAAGAAAAGGAGAAAGAAAAAGAAGAAGAATCAGAGATGATGAACGTCGACCAGTCGAGATTGGAATCACCCGACCTCGACCTCATGCTTTCACCGTTTTCACCTATGTCTCAGGATGATGAAGAAGATGAAGAAGAGGGAGAAGAGGTAAGAAAGGAGGATGAAGAGGAGGAGTCAAAGGAGGAGTCGAAGGAGGAGTCGAAGGAATCGAAGTCGACGGAGGAGTCGAAGTCGAAGTCGACGGAGGAGTCGAAGTCGACGGAGGATTCGAAGGATTCGAATAAGGTGACATTTTCAACTTCAAGTGAAGATAAAACAGAGGAAGACGATTTCGGTCAAGCGGACCTTGATGCAAAGAAAAAGGCGGAAAAAGAATTTCTGAAGAAGAGAGAGAGTTGGGCAAATGATGATGACGATGCTGACGACGCCGATGATGACGACGATGAAAAAGAAGGCCGAGGAAGTGCAGGAGGAAGTGCAGAAGGAAGTTTGGAGGCTGATAGCACTGGTGGAGGTGGCATGATGGATCTTCTTGGGAGGAGTAAAGCTGCCAAAGCAGAATTAGCAGCGAAAGAAGCAAAGGAGCAGGAAACTAAGAAGCGGAAACGTAAGCGCATTCCAAAAGATGACAAGAGAAAGAAAACCGCTAAATCAGTCGTTTCAAGACAACAAACCTTAGCGGATTTGGAGGTTGAAAAGTGGGAGGAACCAGTGTATGACTCAAGTCAGTTTAAATCAGAGCCTATCAACACTTCAGATTTGGTTCCAGACAACATTCTTAAATTTTAGTAAGTGCAAAAAATAATACATTCCATAATTTAACTAGGATTTCTTGACATCCTTTTCAATCCATTTTTCATTTTGTTACAGTCAGTCTTATGGATATGACTCTGGACGCCAGGATAACCTGCATATGATGGATGAAAGTACACTTATCTTCATATCAGGAAACTATCTGCATTTCTACAGTATTCCTGACAAAGAAGTTGTCAGCTGCCGACGAGCTGCTCAAGGTTACGGTTTGGGTCATGTAACGATCCATCCGTCAAGAAAATATTTAGCAGTTGGAGAAAAAGGCTACTACCCAATTATAATTATCTACACTTGGCCAGACATGACAATTTACAGGGTTCTCAAACGAGGAACTGTGAAAGGATATTCATTCATAAATTTTAGGTATATGCGCTAGTTAAATTTAAGTATAGTAACTGTGTATTTTAAATGTCTCGTCAACAAAAGAATTTCATGATTTTTTTCTTGATATATCGAATGCACTGGGACAGCCCCGAAGGCGACCTCCTGTGCAGTCAAGGAATGGAACCCGACTACATGCTCACAATCTGGGACTGGAACAAGGAGAAAGTTCTTCTTCGTTGTAAGGCATTTACAAACGATATATTTCGAGCAACATTTTCTCCAACGCTTGCCGGCGATCTGACAACATGTGGAGTTGGCCACATAAGATTCTGGAAAATGGCTTTGACTTTCACTGGCTTAAAGTTACAAGGCGCAAATGGCAGATTCGGGAAAACGGAAATCTCCGACATTAAAGGCTACGTGGAATTTCCCAACGGAAAAGTTTTGTCTGGTTGTGAATGGGGAAATATTTTGGTGTGGGAAGGAGGACTCATCACGTGTGAAATATGCGGATTGGAAGAAACCACTCTTCACAAAGGAGAAATCACGTCTTTAATAATGATGACTGAAGTAAATGAAATTCTCACCGTGGGAAGCGACGGCTATCTCCGAATTTGGGATGTGGACACATTAGACATTGCCGATACGCTCGTGGACGACTCTGGGAAATATGTTGTGGAACCTGTCAACGAAATCCGAGTGAGCGGCGATGCCTGCTTGCAGGGATGCATCAAGAGTGTGACAGCTTCAGCGGAATTTAACACGTGGTACTGTCAAGACGCTTGGGGACGAGTTTGGGATGTTAACCTCACCAAAGCAATACAAGATAACACGTATGCTCCTACCCCGATATTTTTTACTCCTGGAGGTGGTGCAATAAACTGTGTAGCCTGTTCAGTGGAACATACCATCATGGTTTTGGGTACAGAGGGAGGGCATTTATGGATAATTGACTACATCACCAAACTCGTTCTTGTTCGGAAGCACTTCAAATCGGCTGTCACGAAATTGTTTTGGCTACCTCAAAAATTTGATCCCAGAGGAGTTACTTTCCTAGCAGCCTTTGGAGACGGTTGCGTCCGGTGCTACTCAATTGAACCCATGTCTCCTGAAAATGCAGCTGAAATCGAGGCAATCGAGGACGATCTCTTTCTTATGAACCAACCCTTTGAAATCGGTCTCAATCAAGTACTGCGCTTCGCCAAAGAACCAATCAGGGTAATGAAATTCGACGAGGACAGTGAAATCCTGTACATCTGCGCAGACGACAGAACGCTGTGGGGCGTGTACTTATTTTATGACGAGGACGAAGACTGCGCAGTGATGGAACCTTTAGCTTGCTTCACCACCCCGTTTAAAGTTTATCACTTGGATCTCCATCCCACTAAAGATTATCGAATGGTAATTGCCGGTAAAACTTCACGCGTTGCAGAATGTCGCCGGCCGGAGTGGACTGAGTGCGACATAGATAAGACATTTCACCAAGGCAAGCTTCGTGGTCGACGATGGTGGTTCAATTCTGCAAAAAGTGAAAGGCGAAAGACAGAACGACGAGATTGGCGAAAAATTGAACGTGAAAGACGAGTGAAAGAACTAGAGGAAGACTTCAAGCGACGACAAGAGCGTGGAATTCCTGTTGATGAGGATATAGAACTTGCCAAACTGAATGAAGAATTCAGAAAAGCACAAATGGCGGACGACGAAGATCCCGTTTACATCCCCGAAAAGCCTTCGCCGTTTTTTGGAATTTATTATCACATCAATTCAAACATTGGAGATGAAAACATGGGGAAATCCTTTTTCATCCATATGGGAGGCTACGATTGTGGTTACATTTATGAGTGCAAATGTAATCGTGCCACCGTTGGCGGTTTTCATGCGGTAACAAAAATTTATTACTAGTAATAACTAATTATAAAAAATAATCACTAATGGTATTAGTATTAGTCGTAAAAGCTATAATGTGCAAATGATTACTTTCACTATCCATAGGTTCCTCCTACTCCTCCCTTTGACAAGGACGATAACGACGTAGCGATCAAGTGCTGGCTGTTAAGTGACGATGATGGCTTCCTTTTGTTCGGGATGAGTGATGGTTCAATCAGAGTAATGCCAAGGGTTGATGTCCAAGCTAAAATTTTGGAAATAATGCGTCTCGAAGAGGAGGAGGCAAAAAAGAAACGAAAAAGCGTCAAAGAAAAAGATGCGCAAGACAATGACAGTGGATCCGATGACTTCGATACGGATGTAACCACTGCCCCACAGATTACCGTTGATCTAGATCCTGGGAAACAATCCCGAAAGACGATCAGAAAATCAAAAACTGCGATTCCAGCTTTCCAGCCTTCTATTTTTCCTTACGACTTGGAAAACTTTTTTGCGTTGCCCATGCACGATCCCAACCGTGGGGCAATCACTGAAATGGCTTGGAGTGGAGACGGGCAATTTTTAATCTCCGTAGGGGAAGACGGTGCCATATTTTCATACCGATGGGATCCCGACAATGTGCTAGGAGCTGCAAATGAAGATCTGCCAAGACCAATTATTCCGGACGAAATGCTCAATTATGAATTTCTCAGTCACGACGAGGACCCTTACATGCTTACAGTTGAGGAGGGAAAACAAAAAGATCAGGCGAAGGACACGCAAGAAGAATTCAAAGAGGATGTTCGGGCTGAGCTTCGTGATCTTCGTGAAGTATTTCGAAGTATAAAACAACGGAACAAAGAAATTCCCGAACACTACAGGCTGACTGAAGAAGAACTAACGTTGCCTGAGGAGATCTACGCTGAGCTTCAGAAGAAACTCGATGAAGAAGTAGAAGAGGTTTTTCGGCTCCACGAGTACGAGTCCGCCCAGAACATTATCCAACTTGAAAAACTTGACAAACACTTTTTTCAACCTCCACTGCTTTATCCTCACATCATCTTAAAAGACATCTGTCATAAAATTCAGACGCATACAATTCGCCAAAAACAATTGTCGGGTGACTTTCTTCAACTAGTGGAGAAAAATGAAGAAATCATGAACCAAGAGCAACTGCGATCGACGTTTGACCTAGACGTGAAAATGAGCGAAATGGAAGAAGGCGCAGAAGAGCTTAAACGCGTTTATGCCAAAGACATAATTGGCGAGTATGAGCACAAAATCCACACCTACAGCGTTGACACAATTCACAATATTCAGCGCCTGGAGCGACGTTTGGAGGAACGTTATAAACGTGAAGTGGCATGGGCAGAGTTGCTAAAGAAAAAAATTCACAAGGACTTTATTGATCCAGATGACAAAGCACGGTTAGAATACGCGAAGGACAATCGGGGTGACTTCAAACTTCAAACCAGTGAAAAGTTCGTGGGTGACCACTCGACGATTGCCGAGCGTCGGCAGAAAATTATCAACATGAAATTATTGTTACACAAGACTATTGCAGAGTTCAATCAAATGCTTGTCGATGCAAGGGATGAAAAATTAAAAATGTTGGACGAATGTCACCAGTTGGAAGAGAAAATTAAAAATCTGCATCCTTGTTTGCCACCCGATTTAAGAAGGAAAATTCCTCCAATTTTTGATATGGAGGAATGTGAAATGCCAGAGAAAACATTCGAAATAACCCCTGCCGATATAGAGAACGAAGAAAATGCGGAATTACAGGCAGCGGGGCTCCTTGAATTCAGAGACCAAATGAACGAACAACTATTTCAAATCACGAAACCAGAAAAGCCGGTACAAGAGGAAGAGCAGAAATACTTCATAGCTCCGTCGGTGCGACATACAAAGTCCGTTGATTTAGATTATGAGAATTTGACGGTTCATAAATATCGCAAGCACATCTTCAATCCTACAACGGACAGAGAACAAACACGATACGAAACTACAGTGTGGCCAAAAGTTATTGAGCAGGAAATGTTGTTCAAGGAGCTGAATAAAATAATCGATTATTTTCACCAAAGGGTAAAATATTTACACGACCGAAGGGTGAGACTGGACATTGATGTGCATATCAAAAACATTGGGCTGATGACCCTCATAAAAGAGTTGGACATTGCGAAAGAGTTTGAATCCCAGGAGAAAGGAATTCTCGAACGACTCCGAGTTCAAAAGGAAGAGTTTCATGATGCCCATCATAAGATGGACAAGGTGAAGAAGCGGATAACAAAAATGCACGCTGAGATAAAAAAGTTGGAAGGTGAAACTGCCATGATAAACAAGGAGGCACAAAATATCATTTCGGATAAAGGAAAATGGGCTGACTACCTTTCCAAAGTTTTTGCCAAAAAGATCAAGTTGGAAGTAACAGAAGATGGGACCATTTCGGAAACTCCGGTTCAAAAGAGGACCATGTCATCAAGCTCGGATTCAAGCGACAACAGCGAGTCAACAAGTCAAGATACAGGATCCGATCTATACAAACTGCCTAAAATGCGACTGAATATCAATGAATGTCCAGAACATTTGGACAAAGGCATTTACAACCAAATTTGCGAATTAGGAAAAAGAAAGGCCATCGTTGAGATGCAAATTGAGAATGAAAAGAAAAACATAGAAAATGTGACTCTGGAACATTCTGAATTGGAACAAGTCTACAAAATGATGGAGGAGAGGTTGACTGACACTGGACAGGATATAAGGGTGCTTCAGAGACGACGACGAAAAAGAATGAACGAGTTGAAATGCCTGCTCATTATGAGGGTGGACCAAATTCTGTACGCTCATAGACGTGAAAAAAAAGATTAGTTAAAATATTTTATTATATTTCATTTAATACTAACAAAAATTGCTTTATAGCTGCGTGGACTTGGATGAAGTCGGAGATATTAATGGTGGAATCTTCGAAAAGCTCGTGAGGACATTCCCAAGCGAAAATAAAATTTTGGTATTCCCAACCGGTCAGACGGAGACTTTGGATACGCGTTCTCACGACCTTGCTATATTAGCTGAGCAGGAACGGGATAGGATGAGGTTTGTGTCCCATTAATCCAATTCACTAGATTTATATATAGTCAAATAAATTGGAGGATGGACTAATACAAATGTTTTGTTTTATTAGGAATGGTCGGCAAATGCTTCTTCGTCTTACAGAGGAGCTCAAGAAATCGGAAAAGCGAGTTGAAAATCTGAAAGAAGAAGTGAAGAAGGGAATGGTTTTCAAATTCGGAAAGGAAATTGACCTGGATAAAGTCTGTGCCGCCCTCATTAACCTCGAGCTTCTTGACAAGGAAATTATGTTAGATAAACTCCGAAAGTTTCATTATTATCAACGGCAAAAAATAATTGACGCCATCTTGGATGCCAAGGACGATTTGACTGGAGAAATCCGGGAGAATTCCAATCTAAAGATTCTAGATGCAATGGTGGTGGAGCGTCGGACGGATTTGGATCGTTTGGTTTGGAAAACTGATCGCGATTCAGAGAAGAAGGAGCAGCGAAACGCAATCAGAAAAAATCAAGCACATAGTCGAATCGAATGTGATTCACCTGAAGCTTCGATTGATGAACAAATTAACGAACTGAAGATGAAAGTTCGAGAAATGGAAATGCGAGCACAAGCTTTGCGAGAAACGCTGAGAGTTTGTAAAAGGAAAACAGGACTGCCACCCATCCTACCTTTAAATCGAAAAGTAGACCCATCAGGTTGCGATCCTCGTACAAGGGGCGCTACTATGAAAGGGAGAAACGGTAGACCTTCAACAAGGCAAGATGACTGTGGAAGAAAGTTTCGACTACAAGCTCGACAAGTTTCTGCTTTGAACCAAAATTGCGGTTCAAAGATGGATTCGAAAATGGTGACCTGTGGAGTCCGAACTCTGTATGAAAGCGAAAAGAAAGGCTCAATAGGAAATGAAATGACTTTTCCTCCTTCAGCTAGCGAAATGGGGCAACCTGTGTCATCTCCAAAAACTGCAAGTATTCCCGAAGATGAGGAATTTTTGGGCGAAGGACATGCGATGATTAATGCCTTTGAACAACAATTTGAAGAGTATCTGGAAACGGAAAGGGGAGAAGTCTTGGAGTTTCTGGAAGAGGCTGACTCAGAAATGATTGCCCGATTGGCCAGTCATGACAAACAGGAAGAGGAGGAATCTGAAATGGAATCTGAAGAAGAAGAATTTGAGGAGAAAGTTCCTGCTCAAGTAAATGAAAATGAAAGTGTTGAAGTGCTGGAAAAACTAAAGAAGTACAGCGAAACTCAAACGCACCACAGCGCTGTTGAGGAGGACGAGGACGAAACTCCTTAGGAGTTACAATTACAATTAATAAATGTTTTATACTAAAAATTATATTCACCCTTTATTATCTCGTCATGTTTAAATAAAGCTAAATGTTCCGACAAAACTAACAAAGTTTTGAATGAAGTTGTAAATTATTTTTAAGCTACAATTTATATTTAAATCTCTGAAACCAAAGAATCGGATTGCATATATACATACATATAGCCATACAATACAACATTGACAAATCGATCTTACTTGGTAGGAAGGAGTTTTTGTTTGATCGTTAAAAAAGAGTTGCAATGTTGCAAAATCCCTGTCTCATCATACAACTACTATGCAACAATAATAACACTAGCCTAGCCTAAATTATCTCTTAAAGAAGGTGTCTAAAAAGTTACTCTCTTTTACGCTGTGATTTAGTCCTAATGCAAGTAAATTAATTCAGTTCATCCTCTGCTGCATATTGCCGTTACTGAATACTGTTCTGGTACACTACTTACTACTATCCACATTGACCACATTTAAACTTATTAAATACATCTCAATCGTCAAATTAGATTTTTTCATTCCACTCCCGCGGGTCATCATCATCATGGTACGTTTGGGAAAATTATCGAAACCAGATAATTCTAAATGTAAAAGTCAAAATTATCCTGCTTGCCAAACATTACGGAGATTAATTTGAACTATAATTTATCATAGGACGGATTTGTCGAGCCGCCGACAAACCCTTCGGAAATTAATGCAATGAAAGATATGCCAGCTCCACCAGCCGCTGCAAAGATTGAAAGTGGATTGGCAGCCGGTATGCCACGACGAAGCACCTGGGATGATGATAAATTTAGTATGAAAAAGTTGAGTTTCGACGGAAATGATGAGGAGAAGCCTGAGCCAAATTTCGTTAAACCAGTAACCCTATCCGCCAAGCACAAGAAAGACATTGCCGACGCTTTCAACGCTTTTGATATCTCCGGGAGTGGCTTCATCTCACAGATAGTACCTTCGGGTGGCTTTCCGTGCGCTTGGATTTGAGGTGCAAGAAGAAGACCTGCAAAAAACTTTCCTCACTTACGATACACAAGATACCGGGAAGCTCTGCTTCTCCGATTTCTTGGAAATTATTGGCAACAAACTTAGTGAACCTGACACTAAGGAAGATCTGGTACAAGTGTTCAGTTTTATTCGATAGAGAAGAGCAGGGAAAGATTACGTTTGACAACTTACGACAGATTGCGAATGAGTTGGGGGAAGACATCAATGACGAGGAAATACTCGTAAGAAAATTCACTTTTCATATAAGTATCAATTGAAAAAACGAAATGTCATGCGAAAAGGTTATTATAAGTGACATAAATTAATCTCTTCCGTGTGATTAATTCACAGGAAATGATAGCTGAAGGAGACTTTAATGATGATGGAGCATTGGACTTCGAAGAATTCTTTCAATTACTGAGGAAAACCGATTTATAGTTTATTAGTTTTACTAATCGAAAATCCTTTCAATATACTATTACGTAACTACATATTTACTGGTACTGCAACTAGTCTTGATTGACAACTATTAAAATTAGATAAATTATGCTGCAAATTGTACGAATAGAGAATGCATAAACCATTTTCCAGTTTTAGTTTTTACTTTTAAATATTGTACATTATGTATCTCATTCATTAAATATAAAGCCCGCAGAAAATTGTCAAATTTAGAGTATACTACATACTGCATATATACTTACATATGTATAATCTATAATCTGCTTTACATTTTGCTTCTCATGAATTCATGAATTGTATTGTATTGTAATTATCTGTAAGTGTTGTTAATTAATTTATTGCACATAAAACCTTTTCATTCATTCAATATAAGGCAATGCAAGTGTTAATTTTGAAAGGTTAGATTTTCTTCTTGACTTGACAAATGGCTCGTTCATCTCATCAGATGAAAATGCATTAACTTCTGAACGAAGAAAGCGGTAGTTTTTATACTGCTCAGTAAAGAGAAAATAAAAATGCAATGACTAGAAGATTTTCTAATTTTCTTTTGTATGAAGTAAACGTTTTCCTTTATGCACTTGTAAGTGAAAACGATTGTGGTGAACAAACCCCATACTGCTCGCATGAATTCTTGGATTGTTACCTATCTAAAAGTATTGTTATTGAACGTTATATAATTTTAATTTATTGCAAATGAAATAACAAATTTCATTCAATCTCAATGTTAGACAATGAGAATGCACCTTTCTTTTCTATCAGGCAAAACTGAAGTAGTATTTTCTCTGATTCTCTGACTGAAATTCAATGTATCATATCTCATGTCCATGTCGTATGTCGTATGCATTCTAGAGAAACATGTGACTTGATGTATGTAGATGTGACAGTTGAGAATCTCAACTTGAGATGTAGAGAGATGTAGGAAACCTTCCAAAACATCTCCAGTGAAATGTGATTAAACGCTTTTAAAATGTGTGAAGGTGTGATAAAATAATAAGTTCACAATCAAACTATTGAGATGTGAAAAATGTTTTTATAACGTCTTGAAGAACAAGTGATCAAAAATTAACATTATCCATGAATCTATTGACAAGACAAAACTGGCCTTAGACTAAGTTTTATACATACTTAATACGACATCATTTGCACTGACTGCACACTCCTTTCTACTGATTATAGTAAACTATCTGAACTGATTAAACAGGAAAATGAGAGGAACGTTAGTGTTTGACAATTTAAATGACATTGTCTACTTAAACTGTTGCGAAAAGTTTGTTGACCATGTCGAGAAACTCGCTGCGGCACAAGGTTTGGTGGCCAGTGAACATTCAACCCCACATGGGGTAATTTCAGTTTCAAATTAATTCTTACAGAACATAATATAACAATTTGAAAATCTTGAACAATTATAATTAACTTCAGTTTGTATTTCTATTTTTAGCGGGGAAAGAAGCAAGTCGATCCGAATATCCTAATTCAACTATTCTCACCTTTGGTCACCTCCCAAAGATTTATGAGAGAGCAGTTTGGAAACCCGTACAATTCGGTTCAGTGTGAAGATGGAACGAACATTGTATTCCAGGAATTTATGGGCTTTCTCTTCATGAGAATTGGAATCGAGGAAATTGCATATCTTAAAAGAGTGCTCGGAATCACCATAACCTTCGTCACGTATCTGTGTGGTCCTGATGTGTCTTTGTAAGTAGAAAGATTAAATATAACTTTGATAAGTCTGCTTTCCTGAAAACGTCTTTTTAAGTAGATGTAACGGTTTCAATTTTTAGATTAAAACATTCTGGACACGCCGAACTCGTTGATAACCTCCTAGCCCTGTGGAGTAAGCTGTACACTCATGATCAGTCGTTCATGTTTGAAGCGATGGAGCAGATTAACGTGAAGCCTCAAATTAATGCAACTATAATCAAATCGTTAAAAGATTTTAGTACAAAGTTGCAAAATCAATTAAACAGTTGCAGTGTACATGCATTGATATTCTTGGAAACAAAGTTACTCTCTTGGTTCTCCTCTCGGGGGGCAGTCCATTTAAGCTCAGTCGACCTCCTCTTTTTAAGTTTGCTTTGCCAAAGAGTTTCTAGACGAAATAACGGAGCAGCTTCAAGGAGAAAACCGAGAGGCTCGAGCTGTACAGTTGAAACTGCGGAAGTGAGAACAACTTCAAGCTCAGAAACTTATTCCGTGGAAGGATTCGATGATGATAGTTCTGCTGAGGAACAATCAAATGTTGAAAACATGGATGAACAGAGTCCTGGTTAGTTAATGTTTGCGATTCAATTTAATCTATCGAAAATCTTAAGCGCTGACTTGTTAATATCATCTAATAATAGTTGATTCGAATTTCCAGGAGATGATTTTTCAGTTACGGTGTTACTGAAATCAGCAGAGCTAAATGTCTACATTCCACAGCTAGTCCACATTGTAATAATTCAACCGGGAATTTATGCGGTTTTTATTTGTGAGGTTGGTAGTGCATGAAAAAATAATTTTAAAAAATTATTAAAATTACATATAAGACTTTGAACAATTGTAACAATATTGAATTCAAGCCAAGTACAAGTGCAACTACTTCAGCCCTTTGTACGGCCCTTCAATTAGCAATGGAGTTCCACGGAAAACATAGGGAAAACGCATCCGACAAAATACTTTTTGATCAAATTGAAACCCTGAATAAAAAGATTTTGGATCTCCTGAAGAAACAAAAGAATCTCCACATTCGATCGGAAATTTCTGTACGGTGGGACCGTTTCAAAAGTGGGTTTCAGCAATACATGAAAACTAAAGAACAGCTCAGTGTACAAACTACCCCTCTAGTCGATGTCTACCGTGAAGCATTTCGAAAGTACTACAGTTGGGATGTTGATAAGGTGAAACTAAATGATTTATGGCGAACCATCAAAACCGACGGTTTCTGGAAGATGTTTTCCCCCAGCCAGAGCTTAGACGTGAGAAACAATAATTTGACCAAGTATCTTGAGGACTTCCCCGGTTTGGTTCATTTCGTCTATGTGGACAGAAATCGGCATATGGTGACCACACCATCATTCGATTATAGGAGAGATGATTCTATTAAATTAACTAAAACTAAAGTAAGTACAGTACAAGGTAAAGATTTTCAGATTAATGATGAAAGTCATTCCGCATTCTGAGCAGTTAAACTTAAACCTTGCTTCTAGATTTGGGGCATGGTAAAATTCGCAAGAGAGCACATGCATCAAGGACATTTTTCACTGATGTGGAAGGACACTGCATTTAATTACGCGTATTTCTTATGGTTTGAAGATATGACGGTAAGTTTTTCTGTAAAACGACATTTTATGAAATTACTGTATGGAGACTTTCTAATAATTGATACATTGTATTTTACTTCTACAATTAATGCGGATAAATATAATTGCAGGGTACTCCCATCAGAGGAAAACAAGTGGCAATGCCGTGGGAGAATTACCCTATACCAGGAATTGTGTGTGGGGACTTTTACAAGTAAATACAAAAAAAAAGATTTAAAAGTAATCAATCCTAATGATCAGAATTTAATCACGACATATTTTAACAGAAGAGTAGTGTCGGATTGCTTTCCGGGGACACCAGCAACAAAAATTCGTTGTCTCGAACTTTACTGTATACATTTGGGATTAGCTACCTCATCTTGTGTTTTGGAACACTCTAAGAGACTTGCAACTAATATTTCTGATGAGATGGGAAGCATGATTACTGAACTAATATGATTTGACTAAATCCATACT
>VYYJ01002657.1:0-20211 GCA_021029165.1 Cyphoderus albinus | reverse complement strand
TTTTAATAAAATGGTAAAATATAAAATGATTTTTATGAAACAAATTAGTTTTTCATGGTGGGTTTATTAATAGTGTGCAGTCAAGTTATATAATATTTATTTTTAATGGTTGTTATTTTTACAGATTAACAATAGTATTTCAACCTATTACGTTTCCAATGACATTTTTATTTTTATTACTGCTACGACTGTGATATTTTTTCTTATGCTGTATCAGTATGTATTTGTAATTAAATTTCACAGAATGTCTCAACTTCTGAAGCACATTTAGCACAGCCATAGATAATTTTATTTCTTGATTGATTATCATCCACACCGTCACCGTTACTGATCGTGAGTGATTGATTCCCTGGTGATTCTAATTTGTTTTCTTTTACCAAAACAGAATTTAACAATTTCATTGTGTAGTTATGAAACTTGCTACAAATTTCTACCGATGACTGACTGCTACTAAAGTTTAACTTAGATTGGCAAATAAAGCACAATTTTAGTTTTGAATCACCTTCCATATTTTGTTTTATAAATTTTGTAAAATTTATTATTTCGTAGCTACATTCTGCATCACACGACAGAGAAAAACTGGAGAAATAGTATGTGCTGAATATCGGCTCATGCCATTTTTACAGCTGTGAATAGCAATAGCAAAACTGTAGTATGGACATGAACTAATGCTTCTGGTTCATATGTTTGTGTGCAAACGCTGCAACAGCGGATGTTCAGCTTTGAGATAGTAAAACCTAGGTAATATATGGCAAGAAGCAAAAATGTAACTTAAATTGTGTTTAAAATATAAACTAACTTTTTGCACATGTCTAATTTTTTTCGATTTCAAAAACAAAATTCCAAGAAGCTCAATAATGTCCAACATGATAAACTCTAAAAGAAACAAAACAGATTCATCTGAAGCTTCTAACACACAAGCATTTCCAATTATCTTGAGATGAAATAAATTTCAATTTCCAAGAAATGCAAGCTGACGTAAATAATATTACATTGTGGAATGTAGCCATCGTCAGATCACTGACGGTCAGTGATCTGACGATTCTTACAACTACTTCATGAAAATACTATGCCAGTAATTCATAATATTACGACGTTGAAGGCGCAATATTGTAAACAGCCTATTTAAAGAGCATTACATGTTGATAATATTGCGCCTTCGACGTATGTATTATTTTTGAAATTGTTTACTTTAAAATGAAATATTTTGAAATGTTTGCTTGCATTTATTGATGAATCAGAGACATTCACTATTCATTTTTACAGCAGCAAGTAAAGTTCATGTTGCGAGGCAGTAGCGTAGCCAGACTCCTGGAGGCCCCGCAATTTAAAATGGGAGGCATAAACCCATAATCTCATCTCAAATCATTATCTAGAATTTTGATAAGTTTTATTTGAGAGTTCAATCTCAGGATGAAATAATTTTAATTTTACACCGAACCCATCCCCATTGCTGGGGGCCCCTTGGCGGCCCGCACCGCGTCCTCCTGCTGTCTTGACGCTCCGCGGTTTATTTTGTTCTGATACTGCTCTCATTGTATTTTACACAAATGCGTCAAGTGATAACGATAACATTGAATGATCATGCCACCACTCACTCTTTTATCTTTCTCGCAGATTTACACTACTCCTCATTAGTCATCACTCTATTCAGCAGAGCAGCCTTATGGAAACTGCAAATGGTTTGGAATAAGAATTTGTGTTTGCAGATGCACGTCATTCTCTATTCTATCCTGGTTTTATGTTTAGATATACCATGTAAGTTGATAAAAGTTGACGCAGAAAGATGACGTGAGAAGGCTATTCTTCACATGTTGTAGAAGATCTCAACTTTTGTCGGCCTTGAACATTGAAAGGAAATAGAGTTTGGTGTTTGAGTTACGTTGATTTGTGTCAGAATTACTTTTTGGAAGACGATGGACGAGAGAGAAGAGAAAGAGATGCATGCGTCTGGATTCATTAGTTCATTACAAGTTGAAAAGGCTTGCAAGGAAGTTGTTGAGAGTCTGTGTCCAGTACGATTTTATTTTATTTATTTTTTTGCAATTGATCATTTAATTGATATTTATAGAAGGAATTTCTAACCAAATTTTAAATTTAAAGCAAAAAGTGTCCACCTCCTCTGTGAAAGTAAAATATCAGCGGAAAATGTATTGCTTTATTCAATTTTATTCAGACAACACTATTAGTGAAAAATGCCACTCTGACCTCATCACATCAGTAATTATAATATATAATAACAACAACTACAACAACAACAACAATTATAATAACATATCATATTACACAAATATTTAAACTTACAATATTACAAAATTTGTGTGAATATATAATATTATCCACTATAAAAAACACTATGACGTTTTTTTTTTGTTTCAGATACTCGTACTTGTCTTATACAAGCTACATCAGTGAGCCAAATAAGTAATAATTACGTCATCTTTGTCTTGAACAATAAGGCAATTTCTCCAGACTCTGAAGAAATCAAAGCTTTAAAAAATTATTGTGCAATTTGTTTTAAACATTTTACAATCATTACACAAAGAAAGTTGAAGTATAGAAAAATAATTTGATTAGATTTTAATAAAGTGCATAGTATTGTGAAAGAATCCAAGAATTGTTTGTGTTTTGCAGGTGTGATGTAACGCATCTTCCGGGAACATCTCTAACCGAGACTGAGCTAACGAAAATCAGTGTAAAATATAAGAGTGCAATGAAGAACTTGGGGATGTCTGAAACAGAAGCTGACGAGTTATTAAAAAGAGCAACTCCAACATTTCGAAACTTGGGCGAAGTGACTTTCGAGGCCGGTGAATATGACAAGGCCGTGAAGTACTTTGACGACGAGCTGAAAGATCCGTACTTAACAGAACGTCAGGAAAAAATAATTCGTGAACTGAAATCCATCTGCTACATAAATTTAGCCTGCCAGGCTGCAGATCATGACAGAAAACAAAATTTTTGGGCAAAAGCGACAGCAGAATTTGACAAATTTGCCAATATAAATAATGAAGCATGGACAAAGAAGCCTTTGTATTTCGTGAGACGTAAGATTTTTGTAAATGCTATGGTTTCTGGGAAAATCTTCAGCAGAATTTGAAAAGTTTGCCGATATAAATAATGAAGCATGGACAAAGAAACCTTTGTATTTCGTGAGACGTAAGATTTTTGTAAATGCTATGGTTTCTGGGAAAATCTTTTGCAAACAAACTGAACGAACTGATAAATTTGCTTTCACGGGGTTTCATAATAAATGGAAAATGCAGAATTATGCACACCGACAAATTCTAACTATGGATGATTCAGACTATTTTGAATCCAAATTTAATTCGAACAATTTCCTGCTTGACGAAAATGTAGATTGGAATAAATTTACGAGAGCAATTTCAGCACCGGTGCACCACATTCACTATGAAAAGGACTTGGATCAACTCACATTTATAAAGTCAAAAGGATCCATTGAAAATATTCGTCGTTTTTTATTTGGAGAAAGAGAATATTTGGAAGTCAAATATTTTGTGAATTTTCTCAGTGAGAATAAAAAGTTTCGTGATATTCGTGTCATTTGTATTGCTGATTCGCCCGGAATGGACAAAACATTCTTACTCCGAGAAATCAACAGAGTTTTGAAGAACACTTTCCCAGAGCGCGTTGTTCTACTTGTGGATTTTCGTGCAATTTTCCTTGAAATTAAGAGAAACCCAAAAACCAATTGTGCGGCCAGACTAATTGGCGAGATAACAAAATACATTTATAAAGAAAATCGAGGTAGGCAGTTGTTAGTAAACGAGTTCGAAAACAGCAGAGAATTACGGTTCGAGTTGCTTCTTGACGGATTGGATGAACTTTTACAACAGGACATTGAATTCGCACTTTCTTGTTTATATGAACTAAAAGAAAAATACTTCAACTCAACAAGAATTTGGGTCGCAAGCCAGCGACATTATTTAACCAACATTAAAGACAAGGTGCAAGTCTTAGCATACAGAGTCGACCCATTCCCCGAAAACGCCGAGAACGACCAAATCTGTTTGTTGGCAAAGTTTTGGCTTACCCAGAAGCGGGAAGGAAATTTTCAGCATTTTAAAGAATTTGCAAAAAGATGTCTCTCGGCAATTAAGCCGCACTTAAACATTAACAATTTCTCTCAGGCCTTTGGAGAAATTCCAAAGCAGTGTTACCTCATTGCTGAAGTTTTTATGAAATACGCACCCGGATTTCCAGACAGTGGGAAGTATGATTTTGAAAATGTTGCCCCAATGCCTCTTTATGAGAGCCTGATTGAAAACAGAATCACAAAATATTTGGGAACCACCGATCGATTAGGATTTTCTGATAAGATTGAAAGATTGCGGAGAATTCACATTCACCTCGCATTAAAAACTATTTTTCCGCGCGAAATTGAAAATCTTGATGAAAACTATAATATTACTGCACAAGATATAGAAGAAGTTTTGAAAGTTGGCATTTTGCGAGATTTTGCATCGACATTAAGCGGCACCAAGGACCTTCAATTCATTCACAGAACATTCGCAGAATATTTTGTAGCGAGCTTCCTAGCTGAAAAAATAAACAGCCCAGACAATTTCGATAGCCTGTTCCGTGAAGTTCTGCAAACATATCTAGACGTCGAGTATATTCAAGGATATAAGCGTTATGACTTCGAAGAACCTGAATTTCGTCTTTGGAAATTTTCTCATTCAACAATATGCTTTTTCCTGGATTGCTTAGTAAACAATTTGAATAAGAATGAACTTTTCGTAAACGAAAATGAAGTCAACAAAACCAGACTTTTAGAACACCAGACTGCCCAAGCCTGCATATTTCATAATTTTACAAATTTGCTCCAAATGAAAGCCATCTACTTCAAAAACCGAGCGCCTTTAAATACAAACACGGGACACCTTCCTTTGCTCGCAGTGAAATTCAGTTGTGTTGAAGTATTGAAATGGATTTACACTGGTGTGGATACAATTAACTTCCCGCCTTTAAACACACTTACTTGCCATAGAATTGTTTCACTGGATGGGATGCACAATATATGTCTATCTACAATCTTACCCGTCGCTGTGTACCGGGGCTGCTACAAAACCGTTCAATACTTGCTGGAACATCATGGCTTCAAGGGTGACATCGAAAATCTTGTTTTGCATAAAAGAAGGGATAAACGAAGCTCATTAAATTTCTTGCTTTGCTATTGTGTAATGGACACGATCCCTTGCAATTCTGATGAGATCTCGAATCGCATCAACATTCTGAAACATTTGGTGGGTATTCAAAGATCATTACTGGACACAACTAATTTGGAAAAAGAGACGCCATTAATGTCTCGTGGAGTGCATCATCTCCTGCTGATCGAAATGCTTCGACTTGGCGCCAACCAATTGGCTCAGAGCTACGGTGGACACACCTTTCTTCGATTAGCGGCACGATTCCTGACACCGGAGTGTTTTCAGAACTTGCTCGAGGCTGGTGTAATTTTAAAGGAAAATTTGAAGATCTTGGTGAAAGTAGATTCCAGTTGGCGTAATGGAAACACATTGCTGCACACACTGGTTGAGGAAAGCTGTCCCAGTTTAAAAACTCTGCAAATCTTGAGTGATCATGAAGCAGATTTCAATACTTTGAATTACAGAGGTACACGAATTACGCTGTAAACAATTTTATGAATGCTTTATATATAAAACATTTATGCAAATTTTACTTTTTACAGAGTATTCCGTCCTGGATAAAGCTGTTATTTCTCTTTGGGAAGGAATTTCTTCTGACGTGGAAACAAAGAGAAGAAAGGAACTTTGTCTCAACTTGCTAGCAGTGAACGCCGATACAAGCAATCCCCAAAAACGGACCAAACTATCGGTCCTTCACACAGCCATTTCCTTCCATTCGCAACATTTGTCCAATTCCAATTTTTTCAAAATGCTCACATTTTTGATCACCGACATGAAGTGTGACGTCTGTGCGAAAGACGCATCAGGACGAACACCATTGGATTTGTTGCTTACATTACCACATAATCCTGTGGGCACATTCGAAGCTGCAAACATTATTTACGAATATATGCCAAATATACCATTCGATGAAGAGCTGCTTTATTTGACAATCAAGATCAAAAACACGGACGCGGCTCAATTCATCCTCAACTCTGCATCATGTCCAATTGACTGTAAGAAAAAATTTCAACATCATAATAATAACACACTGCTTCATCTCGCCTGCCAAAATGGTCCTGCTGGTCGCGGTTCATGGGAACTACAGAAAGTTCTTTTAGAAAAAGGGGCCGACATAAATGCGACAAACGATAACCGGGAAACCCCACTAGAATGTCTTCTGCGACATGAAAACGACCATGCCCGAATTACACCAGAAAGTTTGAGAATTCTTCATCCAGCACAGACAAGGACTCAATTAAGAAAATTGGTATTTTCGTGGCTTGAAACAAATCACAACTTTCTAATCCAAAATGACAAGATTGGTGAGACGCTTGATTTCCTTGTCTCCAAAAATCACATTATTGACGAAGAAAATGGAAACACTTTGCTTCATATGGCAGCTACCTGGTCACAGTCTGACGGAGTGAAGCATCTTCTAAATTCGCAAGTCATGCAAAATACATTTAAAGTAAATGTTAGAAACAAACACCAGAAAACGCCCCTCTACTTGTCACTGTTCAGCGCCAAAAACACTTCACTGGAAACGGTGGATTTACTCCTAAAACATGACTCAACATTTGAAAATCTAACTGGAAAGCTCAAGTCGCTTCCCATCCAGCTTTTCAAATTGTCGCCCAGACAAAGCTATGAGGAAAAGTTTGAAATTCTGAAAGTATTCCTCAGCAATCACTGCAACATGCGTGATATCGACGATGATGGAAATTCCGTCTTCAATTACGTTTTCACATCAAAAATGCAAATTTCGCCCGGACAATTTCACGATCTGATTTTACTAATGAATGAAAATAACTGCCTAGATTTACTCAGCCGTCCACAGAAGAACGATGGTGTAACTCCGCTGCACACGATTGTGAAATTCCTGGAAATTGAAAACGCAACCCTGCAAATTCTTGGAAACTCTCAGCTGGTCAATTTTAATGCTGTCACGAGCACAGGTAAATCGGTACTTTGCTACGCCGTGGAGGGACACAGAAGTAAAGCGTTTCTGAAAAATATTTGCAGCGACGGCTTTTGCGACTGGAAAAAATCGGAGAACGAAACGACTGAAAAGTGCAACATCATTCATCATGCTGCTTACTACGGAACTGCAGAAGCACTCAATTTTTTTCTGAACATGGACACAAAGGCAAACTTGGGGATTAGGTATGCAAAAAATATCTACGGTCAGAATGCAATGTATTTCGCAATAAAACGAAAGATGGAGTCAATTGGTGGCAATAAAGAATGGGAGAAAAATGAGAAGAAAAAAATCATTCGTTTGCTTGATGACGAAGGTATCATTTTCTAGATTTATTTTTGCAAATTTAACCAAACTCTGTTTTGATTTCAAGTTTAAAATGTAATTAGATACAAACTTGTGATTAAAGTATACGGTTTTTATTATTAATTTCGATGAAAAATCTGAAAACCGGCGATTCATTATTTTATTTTTCAAATGTTGTGGTTACCCTAACATAAATATACTGCTACAAACTTAAAAAAATCACGGAAATATTTTTGTTGGTAAGATGCTGAGGTAACGATCCTACTCCCACTGCTTTCACTACGTCATTTGTTGTAAATACGAATTTTATACGAAATTTATTCACAGTTTGGCAATTTGTACTTTGAACTTCTTGGCTTTAAAACTGGAAATATAATTATTACGGTTTATATGTAAAATGGAAGAATGAAAAATCCGTGCATAAGTAATAATTTTTGATAGAGCGACAGCTTTAGTAATTTTTGATTTTGCTATTGATGTTACTGTAAACTTAGTTTACTTAAGTAAATGTAAAAGTAAAAGTAAAATCGTAATAAATGTCAAGTAACGCAATTTTACTCAAGTAATTTGTACTTAGTATATTCATTAGGAATACCTACTGAATCATATTTACCTATGTATGTATTATGTATTTGTAAAACTCATTACTTTCTTCAACCTGATGCATCAAAGCTACATAATGCATTATGCATTATGCATAATGGTTTACTATTGTTATTGCTATTGCTATTGCTACTCACATCAGATCTGTGAAAAATGAAAAGAGGAGAGATCCAGCTGATACAACTTCTCTACTTTTTCTCTGTCTTGTTTACTGTTCCGTTGCAGAATGTAGCGTACGTAGCTGGAATCAAATTTTAATAAATTTCACATCAATCATAAATATGGAAATCGATACGAAACTAAAATTACTGTGCTTTATTTGCCAATCTAACCTTAATTTTAAAGGCATATACAGATATACAGCATATACAGGCATATATACAGAAATTTGTCACAAGTTTCAGATTTACACAAAGAAATTCCTCAATTCGTCTTTATTTTCACAAGAAAAGTTTGAAATAACAAGGCAGTCTGTGACTGATAGTGGTGATGATGCCCAGTCTAAAAATACAATTATTTCTTGCTGTGTTCAATGTGTCGCAGAAGTTGAAACATTCTGTGAAATGTGGGAGAGTCTTGAGTCGCTCAAGGGGAAAATGATTCGTGCATTGGTGACAATTTCCAGTTTAAAAAACACAAACTCCAGTCAAGATCAAAAAATCTCTCAGAAATCTCTTCCAAACTGTTTTATTTGCAAAGCCATGCCAAGACCAAAGTCAAATTACAGAGAATATTCACAAATTGATATCTGCTTAAAATTTATAAAATTTGTGACGAGATTTGTCTCAAACACAGAAAAACCCTCTTTTGACCAGAAAACATTAGAAATCTTCGCAGAATTTGGAAGACTCAGAACTTCTGTAACTGTGTATTGCTGCGATAGTTGCTTGACACAACTTTTCGCATTTTGCGAAACGTACGAGGCATTCGATTCTCTACAACTTGAAATTCTCCGCAGTCTGGACAGGATTTCCAATAAGAGCAGCAACAAATATTTTCAGTCTAGCGGTAAGTAAATAAACTTTACTATAGTTTCGTAATTAGAATCAGTTTCATCCAAAAAACTGGGCCAACTTAAAGAAGAGTAAAAATCTCTGTTTGTTTAAACTTTCAGTGGAAATTTGGAGAAGGCAAAGTTTCCCAAGGGTCAAACTTGAAAGATTGCCATGCCTAGATAAAACACTCGAACAGATTCAAGTACAGACCGAAAACACCATGGTAAAAAAAGAGTTCCCGGAAGTAGCTGAATTGGAGTCCGAACCTAAAGTTGAGAATGAACATCAAGCGGACGAAGATTATTTCGATAGTTCGAATGGAATTCCAACGCCGTCGTTGAGTGTTAATGACAACAATAACGACGATAATGTCGATACATCGGAAGCAGCCCCCTCACAAGCAGTAAATATTTTTAAATCTGACCTTGTGACCATGAAGACAACAGAATGTGAAATTAAACGAAATTTGAGCAAAAAACAAAAACAGCCAACCGGCTGCAACTACAAAGGCGGTTGCGTGTTTTGCAGAAAGGAATACACAGATGTATTCCAACTAGCAAACCATATACGAGCTCACACAGGAGAAAAGGGTTTCATCTGTCGCATCTGCTTACAAGAGTACACGTATAAACGAAGTCTTTTACTTCATCGACGAACCCGTCACTTCCGGGAGAAAAATGCCCCCGCTCTAAAAGTTTGCGAAACCTGTGGAAAATCCTACGAGAAAAATAGTCAACTCATTAGGCATGTTCAGACAGTGCATGAAAAACTGAGACCTCATAAAGGTGATATTCGTGGCAAAAAATTTAATCGAAAGATATCGCTTCAAAGACATCAAAATGATCAGGCTGCTCATGATAAACCTGAACGACTCTATAGCTGTGACACTTGCGAGAAAACATTTCAGTCGTACAATAGCCTGCAAAGGCATAAACGGGTTGTACACGAGGGCAGACAACCAAAACCAAGGTCTTTAAAGAAAGAGGCACGTGCGTGTCACCTATGCGGCAAAACCATGTCCTCAAGAACAAAAGACCTGCCCAAGCACCTCAATGTACATCATCGATCGGAAATCGACGACAGCCTGAAAATAGAGAAGGAATTCAAATGCTCCATTCCAAACTGTCAGCGTGCTTTCTACGACAATCGTGATCTTCAAAGGCACATGCTGCTAAAGCACACTGGGGAAAAGAAGTTCCAATGCGACCAGTGCGGTAAAGCGTTTTCCTTCCAGTGTCACCTCAAGCGTCATAAAGAATGCCACAATGAGGTTCAACCTTACGTGTGCGCTCACTGTGGAAAAGGATTTAAGTACAAACGTAGCATGACAAAACACGAGAAAAAAATACACACCAGGGATAATGTTACATTAGCATGACGTCATTGGAACTCAATTACTCAGGTTTTAATGTTAAAAGTATCTTGTTTGAGCAAAACAATATTGTTTACATGTTTGTTATCAAATTGCTCTTAATATTAATGTACAGTCTCCCTCCATATTAATTGGTGATTTTGACAGAGTTTCATAACGGTGAATATATCAGGACCAGGTAACACATAACGGTTATTTCTAAACATACATTTAATAGAGTAGACTTTTGGCTACAAAATGGTGCTTCCAGACATTTCATATTGTGAAATCGTGGTGCTGATTTAGCCATTTTCTGAATAAAGGTGAGTGTTGGGGAGGTTTAACCTCCACATAAAAATAATGGCGTTTAATAAAAATGAAGACTTCGACACATTATTTTGTTTTTAGACGGGACTTCTTCTCTTTATTAACGAAGTTATGTTAGTCACTTTATGTTGCAATCGTAAATTACTACGCTGCACTCGCTCCCAAGGAGCAGAGTTTCAGCTCGTTACAATTATCTTGTTCTAATGTGTCTGTCTCTGTGTTGTCGTTGTTAATGAATGCTCTCGCATACCTTTTTATACATTAGTTTTACCCAATTTTCCTTAATTAAAATTACATGCTAAACTAACACAACCCAGTGAGAAAACCACTGCTTTCCTGTCCATTTAGCGATCTATTCATTTTCCATTATTTTAACCAATACTAAAAGGATTTTGCTCATAAGGAGCAAAATCCATCTCGAATGTTTTATCCACATCCGTTCATTCTTTTTACATTTTATACTTGCTTAATTCACATTTTCCTAACCAAATTAATACCACATTTTAAATGGACATGTATTATTGCCTAGTTAAATAACCATCTTATTTATTACAGTGCTTCATTTTCTTTACTTCATCTAAATACCCAAATGAAATTACATCGCTAAAAACCACAAGATTCATTCTAATTTACTAAGCTAAATCATTGTGCAAAGTGCTGATAATTTGATGAGCCGAGCCACCGTTATCGCTTTCTTACATCCGGTGCTCGGACTCTTGCTTAACTCAACTTTGTGCACATTTATTTAGCCTATATTTTATATGTGCACTTACTTTTACATTTTACTTGTGCTTGTACAATTATAGACAATGCTAATAATGGACGTTGTGTTATGCAACGTCACAATATCTTAAAAAATTAATTTTTTACAAGCGAAGCGAAATGAAAAATTGACAAATCAGCGTTTCATAATAATTGGTGATTTCGGACAACTAATGTATCCGCACACAAATTAATAATTAATATACCCTCCCTTTACCTGTATCACTGCAGTACCTCTTCTAGACATTGAATCAACTAATTTTGGAGTGGTGGCTTGCGTTATGGTGGCTTATTCCTCTTGCAAACGTGAAGTAGTTCGGTTTCATTTGTTAGCGGAGATTCCCGGCTGCGAAGGCGTCTGTCAAGCTCATGCCATAGGTTTTCGATCGGATTGAGATCGGGAGACTGAGCAGGCCAGTCTAGAACATGAACCCGATTAGTTTTGAGACATTGCTTAACGATCCCAGCCGTCTGCTTTGGATCGTTGTCGTGCTGAAAAGTAAAACTGCAAAAAACGCAGCATTTCATCGCAGAAGCTCTGAGATTTTCCGCAAGTAAATCGTGATACATCTCCTCCGTCATTGTTGTCGGGATGTGGGCAAGGTTTCCTATGCCCCCGGCAGCAAATGAGCCCCACACCATGACCAAACCTAAAATTTTGGAGAAAGTAACGACAAAGCAGTAAAAGCAAAAATAAGCGTTTTAAGCGTGCCGACTTGCCACCCACGTGTTTCACTGTAGTAGCCAGGCACTTGGGATTTAGGGCTTCACCTGGACGTCTCCAGACCCTCTGCCGTCTATTCTGCCCAAATAAACACAATTTGGACTCATCCGACCAAAGAATGCGGTTCCATTGATCAGCTCCCTAATTGCGTCTTTCCTTGCCCCATTTCAATCTTTTAGCAATGTGTCTCCTGGCAAATAACGGTTTCTTACCGGCCAATCGCCCATAGATTCTGGCTTCATGAAGACGGCAAATCATGTTAGTGTCCGACACAGGCTTGTTTAGGTCATTCCGAATCGTACAACCTAAGCTATGTAGTGAAAGTTTCCCGTCCTGGAGTGCCAAGTTCACGATTTTCCGGATTTCTCTTGCCGTTCTCATCCTTCTCCGGCCCGTCCTTCGACCTGGTTTCAGGATTCCATTCTCCTCGTAGTACTTAATTTATATTTTTAACAATTTGCCATTTTTCGTGGCATTTTTCTGCTTCCCGTCCTGGAGTGCCAAGTTCACGATTTTCCGATTTTCTTTTGCCGTTGTCATGCTTCTGCGGCCCGTCCTTCGACCAGGTTTCAGGATTCCATTCTCCTCGTAGTACTTAATTTATATTTTTAACACTTTGCCATTTTTCGGGGCATTTTTCTGCAATTTTAGCTATTTTCACCCCCTTTTGATGGTATTTTATCAGTAGCTGGATTTTTTCAATAGATATTGGTTTTCTACTCACCATATTACATGATAGTTTTTATTACAACACTAATTAACTATTTCGAACAACTTAACGCAATCGTTATTATTTCTACAAGCAAAAGCAGTGTGAGAGCATGGCGTAACCTAAAATCACCAATTATTATGAAACGCTGATTTGTCAATTTTTCATTTTGCTTCGCTTGTAGAAAATTCATTTTTTAAGATATGAAATTTTTGGAAGCACCATTTTGTAGCCAAAAGTTTGCTCTATTAAATGCATGTTCAAAAATAACCGTCATGTGTTACCTGATCTTGATATATTCACTGCAATGAAACTCTACCAAAATCACCAATTAATATGTAGGGGTACTGTATGTGTGAATTAAATATTTTACCATATTAGTCTACATTTAAAAATCTTTTTTTAAAGTTTGGTATTAATTTGTTTCTGCTTGCACTTTTGCATGATTCATATTTACCTACAAACTTCCATTGGAATGTGTTTGTATAGAAAATTCATAAGTTTCCTTCTAATGCCTCGTTCATTACTCCATCATATTTATCTGTATAAACCATCCTAAATTGGTTACAATATTATTGCTACTGTTACTCAGGGCTGTGAAAAAAGACAAGAGCAGAGATTCAGATAAGCGAGCAACGATAAGCGTACGGTGACATAATCTACCATTGTTTTGAGTTCTAATTGATAAGTTCAACAAGTAGAAATTTTTGCCAACGATTGCTTAACTAATTACTAATTCTTTCTTATCTACATATATAGTTAAATCTGCTTGCAAATTCAACGGATTATTTTATCAGCACGCTTCAGAGTGGTGCTGGCTCACTTATCAATGTCTTGTTACAGCATATCGAATTTACAATGCGTCCATAGCTTGGAACAGGGACGTGGAAGATTTTCGAAGGTTGTAAGCAATTTTCTATGTTACTGTCTTACAGTTTACTGTTTTAATCAATTCATTTCTCAGATTAAACTGGAAACATAGATGTTACGGTTTATGTAAAATCGACAAATAAAAAATCCGTGAATAAGTAATCGCAGATTGCTTTGTTTTTTAGCTGAACATTTCGTTTAAAAATTTCATTTCTTCTAGCAAATAAGAGAAGAGGCACAGAAATACATGATGATAACGATGAATGATAAAAATATGTATGAATGATGGATGAATAAATATGGTGAAATTAAAATAAAAAATGATTTTTTTTCAAATTCTCGAAGTAGTGCACCCATGTTGTTTGATACAAAGAATGTTTTTTTTGGTTCTCGCAAAACTATTCAGAACTCCGTCGAGTATACCGCCGAGTATAATATTTCCATATTTCCAACAACAACATTCAAGCTTCATGAATCATGAGTTTCTGATTACGTCAATCACTGGCGACTGAATTATTTTGGATAACGTTCTTGAGTTTACTCTAATTGTTAATATTTTAAATTGAATTACTATCTCCATTTTTACATTGCTTAATATATAAATTACGTGTTACTGAATGAAAATGTTGATTTTGTTTGGAACTCTCTATTTCCTGTTAAATATTTGCGCAAGTTGGAAATAGCACAAGATAAATATTGTTACAAACATTGACCTCTTTCGGATTATACATTGAATGTCATTTATTTGTGAAACAAACTTTTTTATGTTGTATGTGGAACTTTATTAAATGCAAATACAAAGTGTCATACAACTCGTTAGATTAAATTGTGAATTTTATACGGTATTTTCTGTTGTATTGTATCGTACCACGAACGTTGTTCACGTTATAGCAAAAAATATATTTGCTTGGACGAGGGAGAGACATTCATATAGAGTTTAACTTAGTTAGGAAGTAAAATCCTTGTTGCGAGGTTAATGTCTGATCAAATAATACAGACGATTCACGGTGATAATCAGTGATTATTTTAAAATTGATAGATAACTGGATAAATAGAAAATGATTTACGTGTATGGGCACTAAGATGCTGATGATTTATTATTATCAAACAATGTACCATTTAAAATATCACTTACAACATGACTTCAACTATCACACTGCTCTCAACTTTCCAGTTTGACGTGTTTCATTGACGTACTTACTGCAAACGACACTTATGTATTTAAGCCAATAATGGATCATCTAGGCATTTCATATACATAATACAGAACCACTGTGTAAAAACATGTCGAGGCGTAAACCAAAAAACAATATGTAAAGTTACTTTCATCAGATAAAGATTCATCCAAGTAAATACCGTTTTAAATCAATCATTGTCAAAGTATTTACTAACAACAACAATTATGCTATTACGTATATCACATCCAATCCCATTCCAATGCAAACATTGAATGTAAATGCATGAGTTTTATATCAAATAAAGCTATTGTCTAAGTCTAAGATAACTACATTTGAGTGTCGTTTCTTCCGTATTTACAGAAAATGAATGATTCAATGTTGAATGTGATAAATACAATATTTGCTATTTAATATTGGAGAAATTTTCCATGACCTATTACACAATTTCCGCCCACTCTAACAAATAAATTGAAACCTACTGAAGTAAGTATAATAAAATGATCCCATTTTTGGACACATCACCTTTTCCAGGTAAGCTTATCATAAGAGTCAATGATTGATATTAACCTTTCGTCGTCTCATGTAACATCGAAATGTTATAATTTTTTAGTTCATTTTCACTCTCTATTTTATGGCGCAAACATGTCGCTGATGGGAATCATTTTATTTCAGCCGAGGCTGAATATCAACGTCTTGACCATTATTACTTTGCTGATTCTCACATTAATCTCGGATCAGCAAGCTGAATGCACCCTGCAGCTCCGGAACAGACTAAAAAAGCAGGTGGTTTACAAAGTGCAGCAGGAAGATTACGTTGGCCTCATCCCGCGTGAAGTATCATCAAAGGTTGGCACACCTTCCTACCTGATCCGAGCATCTGAACCACCCGACGCCTGCAAATTTCCTGAGGTTCCACCTGTGATTAAGCGGGAGGAAATCTCCGTAAGACGAGGAACATCTTCAGGGGATGATGCAAACAATGACCAGTGGGCACTCCTGGTAGAAGGTGACGGTTGTGATTTGAACACAAAAGTCAAAAACGCGTTTGTTGCCGGCTACGAAGCTATCATTTTCAAACGGAATTCTCCGAGTGCATTGAAAGTCGATCACAACTTTAACCCGGATATTGTCGTCATCTGGATAAACCCCACGTCATGGGGGGTAATCGCGGAGAGGGCCTACCCAAAACGGTTTAGACTAGAAATGACTACCAAGAATATCAGGGAACCAAAAAGATTCAAGCCCATATTATATACACCTAAACCTCCACCTCGCAATTTTAAGGAGGAACGGCGATCAGGTATTGCAAAACCAATGACTAAAAATGTTTCTTTGACTTTCGGGATTTGAATTATTAGAAGTTTTAATAATTTCATCTCTTGTATTTAATTTCATCAGATGACAAAGACTGGAACTATTTCATTCTTGTCGTCATATTCTGTACCACAATAATCGCGTTTTACTTCTCCTACAATTTTCTAAAATCTCCGAAAGAGAATCCTGTACATGCGAGGCCAAATCATGCACGAGTTATGGAATTCGTTTCAAATAGAAAACGGGGCAGGGGTGGTGTGGCCCACAGAAAAAAAACCAAGAAAACAAAAAAACAAAACAAACAAACCAAGGGGATGTTTAATACCGTTATGTCCACCAGGCAGATTAAAAAACTGCAGGATGAAACATTGAAGTTGCTGATGGGTCTAAAGAGAAAGTGGGTAATTTTTATTTAAATCACGTATCGAAATGGGGGAAAATGGAGAAATTCTTAATTTCACTTTTTTCAACTTTTGCATAGCAGACAAATATTCACCGACTACACGACGTTTTATCCTTGTCCACTAAAAGCCGGATTTCGTTATGGCAACCGTTTCGTCATACAGTCGCTCATCAACATGGGTTGGTTTTGGTGACGTTTACCTCGCCAAGGATTCATCTTCTGGAAACGCCAATGTCGCCATTAAGGTGGAACGCCATCGCCCGTACGCTTCCATTGGTTTAGCGGAGGAGGCCCGAATCTATGAACAGCTAACCTCAACCACAGAAACTCAGTCTTTAATTCCGAAGATCATTTTACACTCGCAGAGCGAAATTGATAACACGTCGTTTCTTGTCATGGAACTGTTGGGCCCCTCCCTGGAGGAGATTTTGGCGATAACAAATACATTTCGTGTACAGTGACACCCTCCTTTTCATGTGTAAAGCCCTGACTTGCCTGGAATTCATCCACGAAAAGAAAATTGTTCACGGAGACATCAAGCCCTCAAATTTTGCATTTGGCGGATTTGGCACTCGGAAGGCGGCAAACATTTACCTCGTCGACTTTGGCATTTCCACCACATTCTGGGATGCTGGGACTAAGGACTGTCATGTAGAGAAATCCAAGTTGATGGCTCGAGGTGCCGGGACTGATTTGTACGCCTCGAAAAATTGGCACCGAGGTTACACTCAAAGCAGAAAAGATGACCTGGAGGCACTTGGCTATATAGCCATGAGACTTATGAAGGAATGGCTCCCCTGGGACAATGTCGCATTTGGGAATGACCATGATGAAGAAACAGCCATTGAGAAGATTTACGAGGCCAAAAACAACTTAGACCCAGCCAAGGAATTTCGTAATTTTCCGGAGTTGTCTACCTACATGAAAAGCGTCAACCAGCTGGGATTCGATGAAAAGCCGGATTACGAATCGCTGAGAAACGTTTTCCGGAATCGGTTACCATCCTCAAATTCCCCGGATGCCGAAATGGGTTTTGAGTGGAGTTCTGTAAAAGGCCTGATGAAAAAGGTCACAGTTAATAGATGTCATTCTGTAAAAGATTGCTTGGAACGTAGACAAGAGAGAGCAGAGGCGTTCCGTTTGCTGCTACAACAATAACGACAACGAATCAACTTCGAAAGGATAAATAGAGAAATGGAGGACCCAGAGAATAACAACGACGCCTTGGATGAAGAGTAAGTCGAGTGTTCCTCTTCTGATGGCAGCGATCGCGATTGAAGCAGCCTGTAGAAACGTTTTTTATTTCGATTTCCAAATTATGTCATAACTTCCTTCTCTTCAGTAATATAAGAGTTGAATAAATGCTATTTAGTCTTAATTACAAAATACTCTAGTCTTAATTAAATAGTCTTTATAATGAAATGGTTGTGACTCCGTTTTAAATCAATGCTGTTTGTGCTATGCTATTGAGCACATTCAAAATTAATTCAAGTATTTGTAAAATTAAATTAAATTCATATCAGTGTATTATAACACTCTTAGTCTTATCTTTAATTACATTACATTGAATTATTGTCAATAATTTTGATTGAAAATTTAATTTCATATAGTTCGACTTGCAAAACATTTGTACACAAGATATTAAATAAGCATTATTGTATTGTTATTGTTTTAACGATTTAAAAAAAATATGGACGCAAATAAACGACAAAGATATAAAAGTACGAATTGTGGGGATAAACAAGAACGTTTTAATTTTTTTAAAAATAATTTTAATATTCCACAAAAATAACAGCAGATTCATGATCATGGTTCTTTAGCTTTTATGCATTGAGTTTAATTAGAAGAATTGTAAATGTAATAAATTTTTTATAGCGTCACATAGGTTTTTGACACTAAACGAAATTAGCTAAAATGCAACCAAAAGTATTTTTTTAACTAACGTTTGCCATTGGCACATTTCTAATTGCTTCGGACTTCAAAAATAAATCCACAGTGTTTCAATAGTAAAAGTCATATGATGTATTAACCAAATGTATAGTTATATTGAAAACTATATATGTATATTAATTGACTGAAAATAAAAAATGCAATCTTTCATATTCCATTATTGAAATTTGAATTTAAACTTTTTAAATTTTAATTTAAATTTTTAATTATTGAAATTTAGAAAACTAAACAAAGTGTTTTTAAAACCAAATTGATTGGTTTCATAATGCCTTTGCCTTTTATATACTCATCCCACCTTAACTTGGGTATCGGTTGTGGGCATGTTAAAATTTAAATTTTGCTTCATTTATTTCAATTTGCGCAATCTCATCTAATTTAATTTACAAAATATCCAACAACAAGATTGGATGGAACCGGGTGTAACTATCACATTCTAAAGATATTCATTTTAGTGAATTTTTATTATTTTCGATAGTACGTGCAGAATAATGACGCTTAACGGACAATTTAAAAGAATGTAAAACTAACTCAAATTAAACAAAATGCGAGTTGCGAACAAACCTTAACATTATACATCGATAAATATGACCATGATCATACCTAATATTTAATGCCTTTAATAAAATGAATGTTCATATAAGTTTTATTGAAATCCAAATACCGTATTATATTTATTTAAACTTCATCAGTCTCATTACAAAGAACTTGACCCCTGCTACTTACTAAGTCAGGCTTACAAATACATAAACATTTTATGTACAGACATATGTATGTGTAATAATAAATATTAAACACATAATTCGGTTAATTTAATTTAGTTGAAGAACGTCGTTACCTACGGGGGGCTTGTTATCATTATTGACTTTAGCCCTCGCTCTCGCCACTCCCTGTCTCTTTCTCGCTCTCATTCTCTTGGCCCTGACGGTATCCGGTTTCCAGCCCAATCTCCGTTTCATGTTATATATCACTCTCCTCAAATTACGTTGCACATTATCCTTACTCAGCTCCTCGGTCACATCCGGGTCACCCATGAAGCTGTCCTGAAGCATCTGCAAGACCTGGCCCACGGGTGCATTAACATTATCCTTGACAATCTCCTTGGCCAGGGTGTTGACCTCGTACCAGATCCCCTGCCTGGTCTTCTCTTGTACTTCAGCGGAGTGACTGTGTGGGGCCAAATTGGGGATGAATCCGGTGTAGGATGTTTCTTCGTCGTTGTAATTTCGCAGACTAATCCTGGCCGGACAACCGTGGCGACGCCACTTGCAGTAAAGATGTGTCTCCCCAGTGCTGCTGGGTTTATGGCCACCGTGATAGAAATTGTGACCATCATAGCGCACCATTCGCTTGCCATGGGATGTGGTCAGAAACTGGATGAGGGATGAAGCTTGGGCAGATGTGAGTTCCTCCATGTCCTTTTGAGAAGGGATCAAATCGTTTTTTACTTCCGAGTGACTTTGTACTGCTAGCGCTTGATCCGTGACACCGTCAGTTTCACCGCTTTTAATTTTTTTTCTAATAAAACTCCTCCTGACTTTATCTGGTTTCCAGCCCAACTTCCGTTTCGTATTACGAATCAATCTTCCCA
>VYYJ01002656.1:0-20211 GCA_021029165.1 Cyphoderus albinus | reverse complement strand
TAATGGCGATTCCAGAAAAACAAACTTTAAAAAAGCATACATCCGTTTTAGTCGAGTGTTTTGTGAGTGGGCGGACAAAGGAAGCCTTGAAGAGAAAAAACTGTACTAAATACGCAAATAAACTGAAAAAGGAACAAGAAAGGGAAAAAGGGACGCAGCGTAATAAATGCTTTATTACGTAAAGACACTTTCTTTGTAAAACGGTGAAATAAATAAATAAATGAGCTTTTCCTAGACTGCTCCTTTTTCAATAATAAAACATAACACAACAGTGGCGTCTCCGTCCATTGTCGTTTCTTTGTCCGTCACCGTCAACATAAACGTCAACTCCTGTTTCGTCCATGCCACAAAACAAACCTTTTCACTTTTCCCTGTCCATTAATCAATACATCGCATCAGCTCCTTAGGTTAATCGGAGTGAGTTGTGTTGTACTATTTATGGTGGGCTGTTGTGCTAATAAAAGGTGAATGTACAGAAAACCAGTCACCGGAAATTCCATTGACTGGATTCGATCCGATTTGATCTGATAATGTGCGGAATGCGCTACTAAGCCACTACTCTGGCTGCCGGTGCGGTATTAAAATAGTAAATTGGTGGCAAACCGTGATGGTGATGGGTTGTGTTGCCAAAATATCTGTAATAAAAGGAGGAAATGTGTGGAGCACATGCATTGGGGTGGTGTGGCACGACTCTGCCTGAAATGAAAACTAATTCCCACTTTGTCAGAAAGCCGTTCGTTCATCAATCTTTTAGGTACTTTTCTTTCTAACATGAGTGAGTGAGTAACTCAATCGAATAATCTCAATCTTAGGTTTTAGTAACACAAGTAAATGAAACGGGTAATGTCCAATTTCACGATGATCGTTGGTTTCGTTGATGTCGGTGCGGTGCATGCCATAAAATAAACCACCTTCGAAGAATTCAAGACCCTTTTTACACTATTGCTTTCGTTGAAAGAATTGAATTGAATTCCAAACCAAGTTCGTTCCGTTTCTCCTCACATTTTCGGCCTGTCCACCTTTCTTTTGCGACTTTTAGGAAGTTTCCACGTTTCCAGGACTTTTGGGTGGTAATGGTAAGGTTTTGGGTACGTAATAGGTATCCGAGCCTGTTATGTACCTATGTTGCTCTACCGCAATAATAAATTGACATACACTAGACTCACTCGACTCAACTCAACACTTAAAAACACTGCACACACAGCAACAGAAGCTGAAGCAGCGTCGCGGTTGTTTTCCTTTGCTTACGTTGCAGGAAATCGGTTACGACGAGTCGAGAGAGTACGAAGGCATGCTCGAATGAATAGAGGTGACCCTAACGAAAGGAAAGAAAAACGAATATTTCCAGAGTAGGCAGGCAACACCGTCACCATGAAAAACGGTAACAAAAGTGCATGTGCCCACCTAATAACTATAATTCTTATATAACTGGAGTAATTTTTTTAGATGCATAAAATGCGTTCTCATTTTTTCCCTTTTTCTTTCCGTCAACCTTCCAATTTTTCCATGCAGTTCTCCATCATCAACAAGAGCAGCTCGTCATGATCATGAAAAGAATAATAATAAAAACGGAGCCTTTGCTGCGCTCGATAATTTTTATTGTTATACGGAATATTAAATAAAAAGAAACGAATGGATGCATTTTGAAAAGAACATGAACATGCATTCATCAGTCATATAGATCCTGCATACTTCATTATTCCCATTTGTTCGTCGTGGGTCACAGTGTCCCTGGTGTAGTGAACCCGAAAACAACCTAGCAGACCCAACAAGGGTGACATTAAATGACATTCCCCTTTTCCCATTTTCCCACTGATTTCACAACACTTTGTTGATGAAGATGAATCATGATTCATGAATGATGGCTTTAATAAACTGCATGTAGTGCAAGCAGATCGGAGCAAAGCAAGTGGCAAAGTTATTTACAAACGTGCCTACCACATAAATTGTTCATTGCTCATATATAATGCAATCCTTTAACCTACCTACTCCAAAAATGATATGTAATGAAAGGAGGGCAGATCCACTTTCATTTCATATTAAAATGTGCAACCTATCCTGAGGAACAATATCAGCTATCAGAACAACACTAAAACAAAAAAGCGATGAGGAAATCGAGTTGATGGAAAATAGCACGGCACATGTACATGAGCATGCATAAACAAAGAATGAAACAATTCCGAGAAAATGAAGGATATGATACTTGTGAAAGCCGGGAGAAAAACAATTTCGCCATACCACCCTATTAAAAGGAATAACTTGCTTAACAATAGAGGCAGTCATGCCCATGTCCGAACTGACACTGTTTGACAGAAAACTTTCTGTGAGAGAGGCTCCTCTTCCTCTGCTTTCTTTTCAATTTCAATAATATTCAATGAAGTTTTGGTTTCCCCTTACAATACAATACTTTTCCTGCAAATAAAAGCCTCTTATGCTTTGCTTCTATTCTATAGATTAAACTCAACTGACTTCCTCAAATTGATAATAATAATAAATAATAATAATAATACATGAAAAGAGTTGGAGAGAGAAAAAACCTGGTGGACTAGTTTCCGTCTACCTGTCATTGTAATTTTTGGCTGCTGTTGCATGATTTACCATCCTAACCACAGACAGCAGCCAACGCCAACAGCTCCACTTCTCTTCTTACATTCCCTTTCTTTTTTTTCTTTCTCTCCCTCTCACTTTGCAAATTTCAAAGTTGGCAGCGACCAGCAGTCAGACAGAACAGGAACGAACCAAAAACCAGCAACATACCAAGAGTAAAGTTTTTTCCTTTTAGGCAATTTGTTTGCTTGCAGCATGCAGGCAGGATACTACGTTATCGGTTTGGTTTGTGTGTAAATGTAGATAGATCTATTGGAGGAAGAATGAATAAATTTCGTTTAGTTAGATATCTTCATATCATTCCAACTTGTACAAAATAGAGAATAAATAAAAGGCAAGTTGTCAGAGTCAGAGTCTGTTGGATTGGAAGACAAGAAAGGCAGAAAGGCAGAGTTTCGCTTTTTACTTTACTTTGCTTCACTTGACTTTTTCCTTTTTTCTCTTTCACTCAGACTCAGTCAACTCAACAACTGCCGCTGCTATTTGCTCGTTTTTTTTTGCTTTCCAGGAACTTTCCGATGATGCATCGTAAAATTACACAAGAGCTGCTCTGTATTTTCGCTTTGTGCCTCGTGCTTGCTCATTTGCTCTGCTCAGCTTAAAATGTAGGTACATGCGTGTTATAAGGAAGGAAGTAATAAAGTTTTTCTCCGAACATAATTTTCTCCCTCGAACTCGTGCAGAGTTCAAGGATGAACGTAGTGCAGTTGAAGTTCTGAGTCGGTTTTACTACATACAACCATTCGCCATTCGCTGCCTTATGATGCATGAAAAAAGGAAGAAAGCACAAGTGTTATTATGACATGCTCTTTTTCCACTGATTGTGAAGGCTCCTAAGCATTTCTCCTTCATACAACTTATCAACACTGCACTCCCTATCTGACTGCCTGCACAAGCTGAGACTTTTCACTTTCTTTTCCTTCCTTCCGTTTTCTGCCCTTCTTCCTGCTCGCATTTATTCTTTCAGTTGGTCGAGTGGAGTAAATGAGCGAGCAAAGTGGCTGTGTAGAATGAACGATGTGATCATTATTAGCGGCATGGGGCTCGGCATGTGCTCTCCATTACTTAAATATTATTACTCTTTTCAATATGCGCAACAACAGCCGAGTTTCCCTTTTCTTCATCTGGCTTTCTTAGTACTTTACTATGTAAAGAAAGTAGAGTGAGCTTGATAAATAATTAGCTCGTATTTAAAAAAAGATATACGCAGCTGAGTTTTGTTCGACTCAGTCACTATTTTTTTTCTTTGTCCATTAAAATCCATTAATTATTTAATTAATTAAATGAAGCCATACTTCCCTTACTCACACATTTCATTCATTCATTCAGTCACTCAGTCAATTAATTAGGAGCAAGCAGAGCAAGAAAAACAAGAGTCAGCAATCAGCAAGTAACACCAAACACAAAATTTTTTAAACGCAATCCACTTCCGGCGTGCGCTGCTTGTTTCTTCTTTCATTACTGAATGACGTGACGTGATCCATTTCCATGAGCAAGAGGAAAAAAATAAAAAGGGGACCGGAAAAAGCAAAGTAGAAGGGATCATCAGAAAAGGAGGCGATTTTTCTCAGATAAGAAAGCTTTCAATGAAAAGCAAATGATATGAATACAGATTATTTATTTAATAATGAAAGACCATGTTAAAGCAAGCCTCCATTACATTCACAATTTACACCGAAATACTCAAAAAATATTCTAACGAGTGCCTGTAACTTTTTTTAAAGATATATAAAATAAAATAAAATAAAATAATTTTCTTTATGTCTAGTCAGTCAGACAACTTAGGTATAAATCCAACGAACCGAAATTCCAGTGTAAAGCCATTTGTTCCCTTTCAATAATCATAGCGTAGCAATATATAACATGATTATCGAGATTTTCCACTTATCATTATCATCAAACCGTATTGGTATACCTTTTATATTTTATATAAACATCGGCTTTAGCAGGCTTGAATTTAATCCCAGTCCAATCCTAACCGAAGGTGGTTCCATGCATTTGGTTCGTGGTGGCTACCTTTGCATTAGCACTGTAATTTAGCATAAACATATTTTTCCTTCTTCTACGTAAACCCCAGCCAAAAAAAAAACTTTTGCCAAAGGAATTTATCATTTGCCATGCATTTACAAAAAAAAAATCTTATTAGAGACCGACGAACCGGCAACTGCTGTGTACACATATTTTACCTCAAAACTGAATTACCAAGAAATAGGTACTCTTCTACTATACCCATAGCTTCAGTTATCAGTTATCACAGCGCGTAAAAACATTTATTTACTACTACTAGAAAAACAACTCAGCATCAGCAACCTACAGAGAGCTCTCTTACGTTCTGCTAAAAAAAAGGTTGAGCAGGAAAAAAGGTAGTAATAAAAACGCAAAGTGAATAACAAACGAAGTTAAGAGCGAGAAGAGGACCGGCGTTTTTTTCTTGTCCATTCCATACGTTCGTCCAACGTCCAAAACCATTCGTAATGGAAAACGCCAAACTCAGTTTATTCACATGAAATTTGTCCTTGGAAAGTGCAACGCTTAGCAGGCACAGTAAGTATGAACGAACGCCTTTGCCAGTAACTGGTGAGTAACGTAAACGTAGGTTAAGTAAAAAGAGGCGAACAGAGGAGGAGGATTACTCAGCAGAGGATTCCATCTCTTCATCTTTCCAGAAGAAGCGAAAACAATTTTTTCCCTTTCCAGCTAGAAACTAACTATGAACTGTGTTATGTGATGCACACAGATACACACGCATTACATTCATTATAAATCTGATATCCTCTTTCCTCTTGTTATTATTGCCCAACAGTTTCATGGTAGGTAGCCCCAGTCCCAGTGGGTACTGGTTCAGTAGTAAAGAAAGAATTAAGTAACCCACGAGAAAAAGATTACACCCTTTTTCATACATTTTTATTCCTTTTCACTCTCATTTCTTTCTTTACTTACTTCAATCAACAATCATCAACAGCATCAATTGGCTCAGTCACAGTGAGGCTCGTTGGGTTCCTCTGCTCGAGTCTTGTGATGTGACGTGACTTGAGTCGGGTTCTTCGGGTATGTACCTAACACCTAACCCATGCACCAATGCATCTTTTTCCTCGAAAAACTCGAAGCATTCGCGTTTTAGGTACATTTTCAATTTCTCATAAAATATTTCCGTTTCATGGTTCAGCCAGGCAATTCACATCGGTATGGTATAGTTTTTATGATATTGTATAGGCAACTTCTCAAACAAACATCAAAATAAGTTTTACTTTGCTCACTCACTACCTTTTCTTTGTATACTTTTGATGTGGTTGTACAACAACAAGATCCAAAGAAGTGTATAAGCGCAAGTTTAGTTACTAAACTAGTACTACATAAGTAAAAGAAAATAACATAAGAGAAGAACGCAAATACTTTAATTCTTTCACAGCATCACCAACATGATGAGTTTACAAAAGAAAAGTAGAAACTGTGCTGCATTCGCATCGCATCTCGAATTCTCTTGTTTTCTTCAACTAACTCGCTATTATATAAATGGAATGAAATGAATAGCGTTTTTCTGCATTTTCTTCCCTTTTTTGCTTTTTCTTGGCAAGAGAAGAAGGTATTAATGTAATATAATATCAGAGCTTTCAGCATTAATATTACCACTTACTTGAGCAAAGCCTGCATACAGTAATAAAAGGAGAAATAGCAGAGTATTAAAATGCACTATTTTGTATACCCCGTTTTACCGGCTCTGGTATACCATTTGATTATACGGGAATTCTCAGTTGTGTCCTGCCTGACTTTATATGGTTATATAGGCTATAGGTATTACGCTCGTATCTGAATTTTTATTGCCAATTCAACCTTCTCTCCGGCTAAAGTCCTTTTCTTCTTTACTTCAACATACAATATACAACAGAGAGAACAAGAACAAGGCACTTGTCGCCTATTCCACTAAACGCACCTACCTTCCACATACTGACACTCGCTGATTCCCATCTCTGCAGCTACTCCTTGTTGGAGAATGTTTCCCAGTTGATGTCACCGGCTTCCGGTTTTGTGCAAAATTTTCACATTTTTTGACGTCTCGACAGTACACGGTTTTAGTGAACGGCCCCCATTTCTTTTTAGATAAAGCTTTCAATTCAAATCGCTTTTCTAGGGAGCGGCATTTTCTCATTCTCCTGACTTTTTTTTACGCAAAAAAGAACATTGAATGAGCCGGTCGCTTGCTACTATGCTGGTCCCCGAGACAATTTCCAGTTTAACGTGGGACTGTATTGCTTGTAGTAAAGGCGTAAAAAGTACGTTCACTTTGATAGGAAAAGCTACACACAGCAGAGTATTAGAAGAGGTATAAAACCGTACTTAAATGTAAATGTATCCTACCCACAGTAAAATCAGAGAATGAGCATCATTTTTACGCTATTCATGCATATAGGTAGATACATATGGAATATGCCTATAAACCCCTATAGGAATCTGATATAGAGCGCATCAATTTATATACCGGCATCGAAAGCATGTCATGCACATGTAAACTTGGAATGAATGGGGGATCATTTGTCCCTTCGCAAGGAATGCAGTCACATTGTTAGGGGGAGGGGGACGCGCCTGGTGGGAACACGGCCGATTCTAACATGGGGAGGAATAGGGGAACGATTTTGAATTCTCCTTTCATTTTAATTCGCTTCCTTGCAGAATGTCCATCCTGCGTCATGTTGAGCGCTGCTGGGGAATCCTTCTCAGTCTCTAACATGGCAGGGTATGGCGCTTCACCCAAGAAGAAGAAATTATGCCTATGTCTGCTCCGGGCTTCGCTCGCCTCTGTCCTTTTCGACTTGAGTGCTTGTAGAGTACGGAGTGCAACGCTCGTCTCGCCTGCCTCAAATTTTTTTTCTTGTACTTGACTTGGTAGAAAAAAGAGTTGCCGAAGAAGCATACTTCTATTAAACACCGCTGAGCTGCTACAGCAATAAGAGCAACGCAACGTGAAGTGAACTCATCGTCAAAGCCGGCCCAATAAAAAAGTCACCTTTTCCACTTTTACAACAGCTTGTCACTAATTAATACCCGGCAAGATCTGCAAAGTGCCCAGTGACCCTAGTGAATCTGTTGCAAAAAGTGTAGTCTTTGATATTCCAGAAAGAACTTCTCAAAACAAACTATTTCTTAAACCTATTTATTATTTACAAGCCGCTTTCACATAAACAAGGTGTATTTTTTTCTAAAAAAAGCCGGTCGAAGTCAACATTTCAAGAAAACAGTGCAAGGGACTTTGAGCGTTGCATCGAGCAGAACCGATGCTTAATTAATTACTTCCCGCAAAATTCCTCAAAATATCAACAAGGAAATGGGAAGCACGTTGGTGTCTTCGCCTTTAATTGTGCAACAGCAACAACAGACAGATGACCTTTCTTTACTTCAGTCTCTCACTAGTGCGCTAAATCAGAGAAATAAGGTGAGTTCGAGTTTAATCTTTAAAAGTTTTTAAAAGCTTCATTCATTCAAGAAAAACAAATTGCTTCCGCTCGCTTTTCTCCAGTCAGTCTGACACTGACTTCTCCACTCCAGATGTTTTAGTGACTTATCGAAAAAAAGAAAACATATTGACAACAATAATAATCTCTCTCCTTCGAAATAAAATCTTGTTCCTTACTGTGTTTGTTTATTTTATGTGTGCTAAGGGATGACACGACAGGATGTGGTTGTAGTTAGTTTTTTTTATAAATAAGAGCACTTTTTACGTATCAATTATTATTCTGGGTGCCTGTGGCAGAAAAATAGAAAATATCAAGTTTATTATTATTATTATTATTATATATAGAAAGATAGAGATCGAGAACAAAAATGAAATATTGATTAGCTTGTTATTAATGGCAATATGGACTGCGAACTACGAATTGAACAAACGAACGGGGACCCTTTTTTGTGATTGTTGGTGCTTTTTTAGGGTACACAATATTTTATTATTATTGCAATTGCATTGCAATTGTAGCACACAAAAAGAAGGGAAAAAGTGAGCAAACAATCACGATCAGATCACCAATATTTTTATCGTTTGACAAGTGAGAGAGAGAAAGAAAAAAAGTACCGTATACTTAATATTATTACTTACTGCATGAGTCCTCCTCCTGCCGTGTTCATTGTTCATTTTTTTGTTTCTTGTTGACGATGCCGAACTGATGTTCATCAATGATATTATTATTATTGGGTTTATTGGTTGACTTCAAGTGCGTCATAGCATGAAATAAAAATAATAAAGTGAAGGGACGAAAACGAAAAGTTATTATTGGCTGGTTAGAAGTAAAGTTGGCTGCTTTTGATAACATTAAAATAGGAATACTACTGGCTTGATAATGATAATCATGATGACGGTGGTGGTGGTGGTGGTAAGCATAAGTTGTGAGTGAAGTCAACGCAATAAGTGAGCGAGTGAGCCGGTTTCCGTCGCTCGACATGTGTCTCATGTTATTTCTATGTGGTACTTTTCCTATGTCTCTTCGTCTTTTTCGTGTGCATATTATATTCTGCTTTTTAAGCTTCAACTCTTGTCTCTTTAAATGCATAAAATACGAACCTTGTTACTACTTTTTTACGGATCTCTTTTTCCCTTTAACAAATATTTTTAGATCCTGTCTGCTCCTGCCTGAATGCATTGCAGTGCAGTGGAGTGCATTTAACTTGATTTTGTGCACTTTCTTAGAGATGCAGCGCATCGCACATAAAAAATATCAGACAAGTTGCGAGAAAGATTATGATTATAAGTAGCAAATTAGGATTTTCAAGTTGTATTGGATAAAAAAGGATGCAGTCGTAGTCTAGTGGTGGCGATGATGATAGCGATAGAGAGGAGATGAAAAAACGAAGACTGAAATCAGAGTCAAAGGAAAGTAGTACTTAAAAGGCATGCATTAACATTGGATCGTCATGATGAAAAATTGTAAGGAAAGGGAGGATTGAGCTATGAGTAAGGTTTTGATCATTTGATGCACCACCAACACCCTTGCTCATGCTAAAAAAATATACTGCTAGCTCAATGTATCTACTCCTTATATCAATAAAAATCTTGAAGAAAAGAATTCACATAAAAAAGCATTTATACTACATCATGATCAATGAATGTGCAAAAGTAGTCTGCTTGCATGAATGGTTCTGATATGTGAACGTGTGGGTTGCCTATATAACTTGATCTGTATTTTATGCAGCCGGTATATACATAACTGACGTTTGCGATTTTTTATTTGAAAGGAAAGAGTTTTTGAGCTAACTGACTTTTATTATTGCAACCTCAACCTCGCAACAACACACAGTTTGCTTTTGTTGCCTACCTTCTTGTTGAAGTGAAGAAAAATCTCTCCTTATGCCGGCTTATTGTTAAACATGCATTCAAGAAAAAATACCTAAGCAAAATATATTTTGCACCATATGGTGACCTTTTTCTTCGCGCTGGCCACAAAAATTGAGCCCTTGACAGAAGTCTCCAGGTGGAAACACGTGTCAAAGGTTGTTGTGCAGTAATATTTGTTAATTTTTCTTCATTGAAATAGTATAAAATGGTTTTTTTAAATTGGCCTTTTCCGCGAATAGAATTTCGCAATCAAATCACTCGAATATCTATCTGTTTTGTAATCTGGTTCGTTAAAATATATACGATGAAAAGAGTGAGGGAATTGAATTGAGTAAGAGGAATCTGTTTGCTTTATGGTCCGTAAAACAATAACAGTTTTATTGAAGAAAAGTTATTGTAAGAAATGAAAAAACAATAGCAATTACAAAGCCGGTAGAATGCAGTTTTCAAAAGGAAAAAATATTCAATGCTCAATGAAAATCTAATTTTATTTTAGGAAGTCTTGCAAATGCACCTTTGGTGGCTTGATTTTCTTAGAAATCAAAATCAATCGCAGTTAGTTACAGAAGGCGGCAGAACAAGAACAATCAATCTTTTACAGCGTTTCAAATTAAACTGTTGAATGGAAAATTTTAAGTTAGAGTTAGTCACCTCAGCTAACTGGGCTGAAAATGTACTTGAATTGGTAAAATAACTATTGTGTTCAGTATTGAACTAAAAAATTATAACTACTGTCTTGTCTATGTCTGGCTGGCCCGGCTGAAAAGTAAGGTAGCATTTATTAGCTTAGCGGCAAAAAGTTGATTATTTTCTTATATGTTATAACGATGCGATTGGGAGTTGTATAAGTCTGCATAATCATGAAATATCCTTCTCTTTTCTCTCGTATGCTTTTTTTCGCAATATAGTAATAAGTTTAAAAGTAAAGTCGTGTGGAATATGAATGAAATTGCTTGAAGTGATGTGCTGTGATGTGTGCTTGTTTTTTGGCCTTGCTTCGTATTTGCCTTTCTTTACTCAAAGTCAAAGTTTGTAATATGATTGTGTTCTACTTTTTAAAAAAATGAATTCTTGGAAAAAATGTGAAGACACTGTAACATATGGACACTCGATCACTAGAAGAATTTTTGCGGAAAATTGCAAATAGGATGCGAATGTGATCGGTTTCTAAAATAAAATGATGGACAATACTCTCTCGTTAAATGTACCGCACACTTTATTGTATCAGTTGGCTGTTGAAATGCTGATGGATAATAGCTTTTTCGCAAATTGATGTGCCACATAATCCCATGAAATATTGGTGAAGCCCACGTAGTGTGACGACTTGTTTTTCAGTCGCCATATGGAGCACTTTCATTTCTTCTTTCGTCGCTTATTATTGCTCTTGTTGCTACTTCCTTCCTAATTGCTAAATTTGTAGTCGATCTAGTGTGAGGGAGTGCGAATTTTTACGCGTAATAGAGAAGAGATACATAGATTTAAGGATGTATTCGTCCTTGGCGTGCTGCGTTGTTTGTGAAAAGTAGGAAAAAGTTGGGATGCGAAGCTGTCCAAGTGTGAGTTTCGCAATTTGGAGTTTAGTTTCGGGCTTGCCGGTGTATGCGTATATTTAGTAGTTAAATGAAAAAAAGCTGGAGGAGGGGGCATGTCTCCATATGGAGATACTTTTTCCAGCAGCAGACTCAATAATAAATAATAGTTTCCCGGCATATGGAATAAGTGGAACGGATTTTCTCCACTTGTGTTTACAACGTTCATACGCTCTCTATATGCGCCGTTATGTTAGCAGTTTTGTTATCGTCATCACGCATGGTATGATACAAAACGGATTTTCTCTGGGAATCCTTTCTATTGCGTTCAAATGTAATATCAATTGGTTCGTAAATTCAATTTTTCGGCTTCACGATTTCTGAAGGATGCTTCACTTGAGTTTAATTTACAAGCAGATTGTAGTTATATTTTACATACACACGCTCTCAGAAAAAGAGATAAATCAACGTTTATTATAATAAAGAGTTAGTGGAGCGTCTAACCAAAATGAAAAGGAGCAACGTGAAAAGGAAGTGACAGAAATGTCATTCAAATCACTTAGAATTTTCATATCGGTCTCATCAATCACGAATTCACGAGCAAAAATTAAGTCAAAACGTTCAACGAAATATAAGTGTGTAACGAAAACGAATGTAACTTTCCATGGATTTTGGTGATTTATTAAATAGTTAATGCTGTTGCTGTCGGGAAAATCCAGGAAATGCATGTAAATATTTTGATAACTCTTGCTTGCAAACCAAATTGGAATTTGTTTTCAAAGTTGGTTATCTGTTTATTATTTCGATGCCGGCTGGATTTGCAAGTTTAACTTTTACAGTTTTACAATATTCAAAACGCGTAAGCTTTAGTCTTGTCGTTTGGTCTCAAGAATGATGCTGTAGACGTGGGGATTTTTCATTACTTACAACATCCGCCACACTTGCATATTTCCTTGTCTATCTTACCTTGGTGTACATAATTGTAATTAAGCTTGCATTGCGTTAGACTGCAAATAATATGAATAGTTCAGTCATTCATTTATAACATGATTCTGTTGTTCGTTTGTCGTTTACACCATGCATGACCGGCTTTTTGCACGAGCAGGACCACACATGTCGTGTTGAGAAAAGAATAACATTTCTCTTTGCCAGACTTATCATCTTAAATGTTTGCTGAGCTTATCTTTTGTGAAACAATTTTTGTTATTGACTGACTGATACAATACATGGATTTCTGGATGACGATGCCGTCGACGCCACGAATGCAAATATTTGTTTGCAAATGTCCCTTTTGCCCTTTTCTCAAATTGTATCACACTGATTTTTGCAACAAAGACAAATAAAAGGGGAAACGCATTAATTTTCCGCGTGTGTGTACGTGGTACGTAATAAAACTGCTCGTGGAATGATGTTGGAGTTGAAATTGAAATCTGTATAAAACTGCATCATGTCAGTATCAGTGTCATTTCGTAAAATGGCACTCGGTAACAAGCTATTGAAATTTGTTTGGAAAGCTTATCGTAATCAAAGTTGAAACCTTGTGTTATCAATTCCCCAGAGCGCAATTGGTTTAGTTCAGTTTTTGATACTCAGTTTCTCGCATTTGGATCTTCAGTATCAACAATGTTAGTCAGAATGTGAGAAACTGAATGAGTCTGGCGAGCGATGGATTTGGATATGAACGGCAGATTTTGAGATCACCGTTGTCAGTCAATCATGAAACTTTTTTTTCTTGTTGGTTCAGTTAAATTAGGTTGTTTACTGGTTTGGTTAGTAACTACCCACCTCTTTACCCCGCAACGAACAAAGTCAAGCGAGAAAATATTTTCGTATCAGACTTATTTTAGTGTCTATTTCATGACATTTTTGCATACATTGTATATTATCATATCCTTCAACTGACTGAAATCATCATCCTCGGGGATTTTTTTCAAGAGGTCTGCTTGCGAAAGTAACGTGCATGACGATGGAAAGATATGAATCAGGGACGTTGTCGACTCATTTTCAATTCATACTCGAAAACGTACTCCAGGTTTTAATTGATTTAACCTGACTTCTTGTTGAAAGGTTATTTCATTTTTTTCTTGTGTCGAGTCGAGTCTGACCTATGATGACTTTTTTCGCTTCCTCGAGGCTTTCTTGAGCAATTAGTACTTTGCATTTATTTAAATTGAATTGATGATGAAGCTGATAAGAACTGGAGATGGCCTAGGCGAAATGGGTCGCTTGTCGCTTTTGTAATAATAAGTTTCTACTAGGTAATAATACTGCCTAAGAGCTAATACGAATTAGCGGAGACGAAACAGGAGAGTCAGATTTAATCCTATTTATTATACATTTGCATCACTTGATCGCTTCTTTTATTTGTGTATTTTCTTGGGTATGGTTCACCTTGGTTGGTTCTTCTTTGAATTGAAAGAAATTTGAAAAGGAAACCTTTTGCCATTGAGAAGGAGAATTGAGAGTACCGTACCTTTACTCATTCCTCATGTTCATTGGCGAGAAAACGCCGGTTTACATATATTATTCTTACATGAAGATTTTCATTTTTTCCTTTCGAAGGTGTCTTCTAGATAGAGTCTAGAGTTCTTGGCCTGCTCTGTTCTGCTCATTTGATTTTGGTAAAAAGTTGGAGGTTGAATGGTAATAAGTTAATGTAATTTTATTTGAATATGAAGAAGTAATGGTGAGCAATAACCTAATACAATGGGTAGTAAGCGAGCGAAAATAAAATGGTATTTTGAAAGAAAGAAAATAAAAGAACCAATATAAATGCAACGGAACTGATATAAGCTTTTTGAAGGAGAGCAAAGGAGCGTTGTCCTTTGTGACGGTTTTGTCGGGTAAAAATAGAAGCTTACCTGTGTGCAAGCATTTTGTGGCATGTTTGCACGCTAATTTATAATACCGGCTTTTCTCCTCTCTCAAAAAGAAAACGTGCATGTTCTAGTACGTGAAGCACGTTATTAGCTACTACAGAGAGCCATAAGGAAAATGCGAGACAGGCAGCAAATTACCCATACAATATTATTTTATAGTGGCTTGCATTGCATAAAGAAAGTGTGGAGCCAAAAAACTGAGTCGGCCTAGAATGTGGCAATAGTTAAATAGTTTACTTGCATATGTACCTATATTACGAAAAGTCAAGTAAGTTGTGTATTTAGGCATTGCGAATTTACTGCGGGACTGACTGATTAGATAATGAGCAATTTTAATGCGAAAACTGAAATGACATTAATAACTGACTGGTAATAATAATAATAGTTTGCTCCATCATCATTATGCTATTTATTTATGAGATGTGGCAACCGTGTTTTTATGACATCCTCCCGCAGCGACAGTCTCTGAATTTTTTAGTGAATGTCTTCACTTGAAATGAGACACTTTAGTCATTTAGTGATTCCAAATTACTGGACTTTCCATAACACTACTGCAAACAAATAACTTCATGTATCAAGTGATATTAATTGAGTTTATATGATAAATGCGAAAAGCCGGCCGGCGCCGTGGTTGGTGTAAGGTTACGTTTGCTTGCATGTCTGTTGTAAAACTGTCAAAAAGTCAAGTGCTTACTTCCATATTTGTGCAGGCAGATGCAAAAAGACTGATTCATTTCGGTTGATTCTAATCTTCTACGTAATCGTGTAGACAAGTGTTTTCTCTCACTTGGTTGTCGCTCTCATACAGAGCTAGAATCTAGACCAAACATCCGATCCGGCGGAGGTTAGTGATACGACCTGTGTTGATCTGCGTGTAATCGCGGTTCGATATGGATTTTTTTGTGATAGTGTGATTAAAATCTGTCTCCACTCCACTATTGGGCTCTTCTATGGTAGGTTGGTAATGGAAGGAATTGTGCACATGACATGAGTTGAACGTCTGGAAGTCATAAAACCGAAGGTGGAGGTGACATAATGCAATAAACTGACATTCGCTCACGACAACACTGGGAATGATAATATTTTCAACTTGGTGCACAGTGGAGGTTATCATGAATGAGTTTAAGTAATACATGCACGCCTTCCTGCCTGCCACATAAATTTAACCAGAAAAGGGAATGATGAAATAATAAAAAAATAAGAAGAGTTCGAAGAAGAGAAAGGAAGTGAGTGAACGGGAGAAACGTGATTTTTTTCTTCATAATTTAATCGTAGCAATAATAATCATACAACAATACTGTGACGCGACGCGACCAATGATCGACGTGAAATACGATATAATACAGGAATAAGCGTTGGAGGATTGAGGTAGAAAAGCCGACAATGGACGATGCAGAGGCGATGGAATGGTCATGAAATTCATGGTATTAAATTAAACTTTTTACGTAGCTTGTAGTGCATTGTTGATAAGCTGAAGCATTTTTTATTTTCGTATGCATGAATGATTTGATTGAAGGAAATGAAAAAAATGTGAAGCCTTATCAAATCGAGGCTTTTCTTATTTGTAAAGCAGTATTGCACAGTGCTTTGTATACGTCATTGAGAGTTGGTTTTTGTTTTCTACTTTCTCTTTATAGACTAATTGGTTTCCTTTCTTTTTTAACTGATGTTTTATTTTTTGTTGAGAACTCGATACCTGCATCTTTGAAACCTTTTCAAAGGGTTATTAGGTATTGGGCGGATATGGAACATTTAGGTAAAAAAATAGAGCACTTTTGTGTTATAGAGAGTGCGTGGGTTTTGTTATGTTGTGGAGTGTTCCGTAATATTTATTTACTAACACTCGGTAGGAAGAGAACGCAGCGCAGGAGTGGCAGTGGAGAAACAATTTTGTTGTTGAAAAAGGAGAAGAGGAAGAGAGAGGAGAGAAGCGTGTGTATATTTCTGTTTGTTCGGAATGTACTGAAAGTAGTATATTACAATTATTTAGCGAGGTTATAGAGTTGGTTGACGCATAATACGAAGGAAACATCTCACTCTCCGCTTTTCCAAATAGGAGCAAAAAGTACGTATGGATTTTGTAAGCGTAATAGTAAGGAGCGAAGAGACGAGCAGTCAGTCGCAGCGGTGGTGGTGCAGGCTTGGCAAGAGTTGTATTATAGTTTTTAAAAATATTTGAGTATCTTCTCCTTTATAATGGCTAGGATGGAGGAGGTGGTCGTAGAGTGCTGCTATGTTTTAGTGTGACTGAGGGAAGCGGTGCGGTGGTGGTACAACGGATTGAAATGTATGGACTGGTATTGTTGTGAGGTGGATGAGTCGAAAAAAGGAGGGAAGCGCTACCAAGAAGCGTCTTGTTCTTTCTTCGATTTATTTCTGCTGATGCGTCGTGTTGGGCTCTGGCGATGATGATGATGATGACGGCGGTGGCGATGCAGCAGCGTAGTAACGAGTAAAAACCGGTATTATCAGTGTAAACGACGGCGTCCAAGAAGTTGGGTTGGTTGGAGTTGGAAGTTGTTTTAGAGCCTAGAGCCAGGGTAGTGTTTGCTTTATGGTGGTCCGTAGCTCTGTTTTTTGCGTGTAGGCGAGCAAGACGAAAATTGGCAGTGTTCATGCAGGAGCAACAACAGAAACATTCTTTTGATGTTTGAAATGAAAATACGCTGCTGCTGCTGCTCGCTCATGACTGTGCTTAACATCAAAGAGAGATATAAAAGAAACTTCGTGCATATTACGAAGCTTACGAAGTTAAAAGTAGCGTTCAGGAACCAGAGGGAAAACGTTACGCGACACGAGCTTGATCGAACGCTGCTGTTGGTGTTTCTTTCTACGTGTTATGTTATACAACTGCCGGAAAAGTTACGTTGCAACTACGCAGAGGCTCATACATTTTGAATGTTGTTTTGAAAGAAATTGGTAGGTATATCGGGCATATGTGCATTTTTCCAGGGAACTGCTCGGGAGCGGGACGCTGAAAAACAAAGTGAAACGTATATTTAGGTAACTAGTGAAAGGAAAGACGGAGGTAGAACGCAGAACGTTCAAAACAACTCACTTTTCCTTTATGATAAATTCTGAACATCGCTTTGGGTTTTTGGCTTACAAATACGCTGCTGGAGGGACTTTTTAGTCATCCAGGCACACACACGAAAAACGTGAAGTTTGCTTCATCATCGTCATGTGCATACATTATTAGAAAGGATAAACATTATACCTCCTCTGGTAGACTCAGGCTGCTGGGAAAACTCATCGTCATTGTATGCATGTAATATCATTTACTGCTTGAGTCATCGCGATCATCTTTGAAACCTTTCTTTGTTATTACTCAGAGAGTCTCAGTCCCAGAGTAAGTCAGTGGTTGTTACAAAAGTGGCAGTAGTGGTGGCAGCTGGAATTTTTTTGACTTGATCTCACTTCATGAGACGCGGAATCAAAAAAAGGGCAGCATCTGTTACAGTTTCTTGATTGTGAAGAAAAAATTATTTAGGTAGCCTACATATGCCTTTGCTTGTCTCGAAAACCTTTCTGTGCTCACAGTACAGTAATAATACTATAAAATAACGTCTTAGCGGTTATCAGCTCTCTAATAGCTTTCATTGCTTGCGTGATCGGATGACGAATGTGACTGTGCTGTGCTAAAGTCACTTACAATCTAACTGCTTTGCGATCAAATCATCATTGTAATAACAATGTAAGCCATAATTACCATAATACTTATTGTGTGCTGATAATGTTGGCTAAGGTAAGTAAAATTGAACATTATGTTTGTGGCCGTCTGTCTGGTTAATTTTGTTGGTTAGTTATTTTAATAACAGAAGGCAAATATGTGGTGGCTCACGAGTTATAAGAATTGTAATTCTGCGAATTATAATTTCGCCGGCAACTGACTGACTGGCATTGGCTAACGCAACACTTTTCTTTTTGCAATTTTTAACTCAACCTGTAACTTGCTACTGTACACCTTTGTCAGTTCAGTTACGTAGTCTAGTCGTCTTTGCAATGAAATGACTTGTTGCTATTGTTGTCGTTTGACAATGTAATTACAGGCTTTTGACTTTATGCAATTTATTTAGCAAGGTTGAAGTGGATGCAGGTGGTGGTGCCAGGTTGAATTTTTTTAAATTAAATTGAGTTCTTTAATACAGGAGCACTTTATAGCTTTTTTTAAAGATATAGAGGCGATCGATATTTATATCTTGCTGGACATACGATGATAATTGCATACTTGGGAAATGACTTTCGCTTTGTTGCCTACTGACTCCATTTCACTGCGCGCGACAGCTTTTAATTTTCTTGAAGTCAGCCAGATTCCGCGAAGGAGGGGTTTTGTTTTTGAGAAGTTGATGCAATTTTCAAGATCGCCTTTTCCTCGTGTCGCGGACGAATGGGCTACTAGGTCGTGATCGTGAGTTTCTTAGAAAGACGTGGACACAAGTTTCGGTTGGGTTCGCATTAAAAACGAATTATTATTCTGAGGAATGCAAGTGCATAAAATCCTGTATGAGATGATTCATTGTTTTAATTGCTATTGCCACAAGAATTTTCACTTGGATTTATGGGAAAAGAATTGGAATTCAAGTATGTAAATTGGCTTCCTTTTTAAACTTCCATGTCATCCTCATATAATATTGAATTATAGGCAGACATTGAATTTTTTGAGATGAATGTGATAGATATTCACGATATTAATATGTGTAAGTGTAACATTATCACGTCAAGTTTTTCAGTGGAAAATTATTATTATTCGTTCGTATATTCAAGAGAAATTAATAAACATCAATACTAACTCTCAGGCGTCAGCAGAAGTGAATCTCACTTTTGATCTCGTGAAAAAAAACGAAATTTGACTTTGTTTTGTCGTCGTCTTGATTTTCTTGAACTTGACTTTGATGCAGCAGAGATTAAAAATAAACCTTTTTATATAAGCGTGATCTTGATCATGTGCTGTAAAGGAAAAAAGTTCAAGTTTTAGTAGGCATGATATGGGCTTGTTACGCCGGATGGGGTCTCGTCTCATTCCATATTTATCAGTGTTCCTGAGACAAACGAAAAATATTTTTCTTGTGGTTTTCGTCGACATCACTGAAAAGGAATTTTAAGAATTGTGAGAAGACGCCTTTTTATGGCACTTTGTCTGCAGAATTAGCATAACTATCTTTTTTTTTTAATTTGCAATCGCATTTCGTTGGTCATAATCACGTCCTCTCTTTCCTGTTTTATTCAGTTAAGTGCTCTTAAATTCCACTCCACAGTTTTGCAACATATGTGCTCCAGTTGAATCTAATACAGCAATTTATCATTTTGCAATCTGGCAAAACGTAATTCAAACGTTTGCACAATTTTTTCTGTCATCTGGACAAGAGAAAAGGGAAACGTTGTTTCATTCCTGCTCTGTGTGTGAGTCACTTTCTAAATATCTTTGTCATTCAGTATTTTTTAGTCTTGGATTTAATTTAATGGGATGGGAAAGGATTTATCTTATGTGCTGCTATCATATTTAAATTCCTTTAACTTACACCGATTATAAAAAGGAAGATAAGTCGAATGAATCGTAGCATATTGTAAACAGAGGACGTTATTGATGTGATGGTTGAGGGGAGAACTTTATGATCACTACATCAATGTCCATAAGAGTCCCAATATTTTTATTTGATCATTTTTTAAAGATGATAATAATAATGACTGTGTCTGTCTCATCAGAGGGAATATGGATAAATGTGGTTTTTCATGTGATGGAATTATTTAGGTCACTTATTATTATTTGGTGGGCGTTTCACATGTATGTATTATAAAAGGATATTATTGAAAGTCATAATTTCGTGTGTGTATGCCATGTGTCGCTGATCAGTACAAAACTGTAAAAAAAAGACTGGGC